>CAVNYN010290920.1:0-39610 GCA_963692815.1 Nyctanthes arbor-tristis | reverse complement strand
CAGAAACAGCACTACCATTCTAAGCATCCAGTTTTAATTCCTTCCCAAACTATTGTCCGCTTTTGGTCCTAATCACATATCTATAACTGATGCAGGGTGAAAAAGTTCTCGAAGATTTCAATATTGCAAATGAAGCTGGCGGATCTAAGATAGCATTGGTCAAGTCATTTGACGCAAATGTGACAAACACAGTGATGGACATCCATTTCTACTGGGCAGGAAAAGGAACTTGCTGCATTCCATTTCAAAGCACATTTGGTCCTTTGGTGTCTGCCATTCACGTTACTCAAGGTTTTAAACCCCTTCCCATATTCCTCTGTTTCTTTGTTTGAAGGTAATATAAGGTTTGCCACCTTTAAAAGGTAGGAAGTTGGTCATCAACCTTTTGTTATAGTCACCGGCAAGACTAGTGACAGACGCTCAAAATGTCTGATATATAGTCATGTGATCCTCACACTACGGCTTCAGAGTTATTTTTGTATCCCAATTTAGGCGGCTGCTCAGAGTTATGAACTGAGGCATGTTTTCACGTGGTACATGACAAATTCATTGAAGATCCATGCGATTTTTTCCAGTTTAGTTTTCCATTGTGCAACTTGCTACCGTGACATTCTGGACCAGTCTTGCGACTTGCCATTGTTTTCAGTGACCAGTGTCAGTAATTAAAGCTTATTCTATAGTCCTTTTTTCTCATGCTTTCGAAACTTTGCAGTGTCCGAGCTTGATGGTTCAACCAAGAACGACAAGAAACACGTGGGGAAGATTCTGGGAATTACTATTGGATGTGCAGCAGGAATAGTGATTATTTCCTCCATTTTCTACCTCTGGTATACAAAGAAAGAACCCAAGCACACGCTAGTTCATACTGACTCTCCAACCAAAGCTTGAGCATATTCTCTATATGTATGGAGCGAACATTGCCGCTGTAATACATTTTAAGTGGTGGCTTACTCTCTATCAATAAGACTTATTGTGGTAGCAAAACTTCAAGTGGTAGCAATTTGTGATGATGTGCATTAGCTGCCATTTGTATGATTTTCTTTAAGTTAAAAACCGAGTTCTCAGAAAAAATATTAGCAGAATTTCAATGGTACTGTTAGCAGCTACCTTTTTCCGGTTTGGAAAATGCATGGGGTGAGGACTCCATTACTGTCGTGTTTTAGGATGGGCAAAATTTCTTTAAAACAAGAAAAATGCGGTAAACCTTTTGGTGTAAGAAACGATCACAGTGGGACTCGAACCCACAATCTCCCGCTCCGGAGGCGAGCGCCTTATCCATTAGGCCATGCGATCACTAGTTGCTGTTTCTTAAATTTGAAAATTATTTCTACGGATTCCAATAATAGTTGAATAAATGTTAGATTCAAAATCAACATATGGACGAATGAATATCGATGCCTACGTCATCTATCAACCTTAATCAATATATGGACGAATGAATATCGATGCCTACGTCATCTATCAACCTTAAAATAATAATAATAAAGAAATAAATAATAGATTCAATAAGTTATTCACAAATTATATGCCTTTTAATTTAAATAGTAAATCAATTTCATTTCAAAACATAGCTTACTCAATCAATCACATCTATTATCTATATATCTCATACAGTTCACATATATACTATAAAATCCTCAATTATCTATTTTTACATGATGTATAGGAGCACAGTCGATGTCAAAATTTCTATATACAATTTTTCAAAGTCAATTTGATGATTACTTTTCAGTGCTTCCACTAATACACATCATCAAAGTACCCAGATCCAAACATATTGATCCAAATAAAATGGTGAATTTGATTGAATGAGACCCCAACACTTAAATATTTATGCCCACAAGTCTCACCAAGCATATTTGGCATTCAACTTTATTATTATTAAGGTTAATTTCACAAATCGTCCCCAACCTTTGAATTAAGTATCGGTTGAGTCCCCAAACTTTTTTTCGACCTCCTGGGTCCTTAACCTTTTATAAATTGGCAGGAAATATCATTTTTGACTGATTCCATCCCCAACAAAATAGTGACGGAATTCGTTAAAAATGATCTTTTATGCGAATTTATGAAAGATTGGAGACTCAAGAGGTTGAAAAAAAGTTAAGGACCCATCCAATACCTAACTCAAAGGTTAGGGACGGTTTGTGAAATTAACCCTTACTATTATTATTATAAAATCAAATCAAATCAAACCAAGGGAAACATATAAGAAGTCAACAGCACAACGATTTTCTTTGATTTGATTTATATATACATTTGAAGTAGTAATAATAATAATCAACATAAACCACTTTTGATGATTCACGAGAGTGATTCCTTCTTATAAAATAAAATATCTTAATAATAATAATCTTATTTAAATTCTATTTGTAGAACTATTAAACATTTCAAGAAAAATCAAGTATATATGAATCACAATATAGGAGCACATATAGACTTCTAACTTTATGTTCATTCTTCGTCTAAAAAACCTTAACGAATACACATGAACTAGCTCTTAGGACCGCACAATAAACCTCTATGAATTCTTACCCCCATATAGTCCAAAAATTTTATTTCTATTATTATAATTATTATTATTATTATTATTATTATTTTGAATCCCCCATTCTATTTCTACTTCAATAGAAATAAATTCTGCATAAATCAATGGTAGCAGTTTATAACTAATAATGTGCGGGCATAGGCGGATTGATGATGTGTTCTCTCTCCTATGTTTGGGAAATAATGTGCAAGTATAATATGAACTCTTTTTGTCAATAATTTTATCTTTATATTTTAAAAATGATGATCAAACTCATCTCAATCAAAATAATGCTATTTTTCTAAATTAGAGACTAATTTCTAGTCTAATTAACATTTTTTATTGAATCAGTATGTGGACGTCTTATATATTTATAATTGTCCACTCATTCCCAATGTAAAAATGTCAATCGTTTACAATTTATATAAATAATATCACTACTCTTTCAATCACTCATGTATTACCACACTAATATATATATATATATATAGAGAGAGAGAGAGAGGGGTATGTGTGGGTGTGTTTGTGTGTGTATATATATATTAACAATTTAGCATATATATAAGCGGGGATTAATTTCAACAGTCAACACAACCCATTACAAGCAACAAGTTCCAAATCCTCTATTTCTAATATATAAACTAAGGTAACAAACATTCCCAAAGTCCCATCGAATGCCGATTGAAAAGGGAATGAAGGGGGAAATTTTATGACATTACAAATAATTACGATTCTTAAGTGATATTCCCTTTGTTCTAAATATATATTGCACTTTATTTTTTTTCACAATGATTAATAAGAAAAGTTATTGAAAAAGCAAAATCTTCTACAAATAATTTTTCAGTATAACCTTATTTAATGAAACTAACAACTATAACTAAAGATGTTCCTATCTTTATTTATGTAATTTCAATTACCCACAAAGGTGGCTCCAAGTGCCGTTAACTAAAGATGTTCTTATCTCTTCAGTTATTAATTAAAGCTTGTTCCTAGGAGCTTTGTGTTAAAGAGTTTTAACACAAAAAAAATTTATATTAAATAAGGTTAATTTTTATAAAATGGCAAAAAATAGCTCCTCAAATAAAAAATAGACTATATATTTAGATAATTTAAAAAGAGAAATATGACTACATATTTGAGCCGGAATGAGTACTTTTAAATATTAAATTAAACAATGATTTGCGTGTGAATGAATCTCATTATTTGCCCCAAATCACATCATATCATCATATATCTAAATTAAAAAAAGTCTAACTCGATTTCCCCGCCTAAACTGCTTATGTAACTAATGACATCATTTTCTTTTTCTTGTTTTTTTTGTTTTTTTTTTTTTGTTTTTAATTTGTTCCTTTGCCAACAGGCTTTTACCTTTCTCTTCCTTTTATTTCTCAATTATCTTCAATATCCATCTTAGCGTTTATTCAATTTATTTTTATCATAAACTCTCTCAATTTAATAAATTATGTTTTCTTTCGTCTCCAATACCAAATCGTCTAGGTACAAACCCGACCAAATAACATTTTAAAGGTCTCATTTTCCTTGACTATAAGGTAGTTAATTACGGTCTTCTCCTCCCTTCTCTTCATCATTTGAATCGTTGATTTACATCTCTTATGTTGATTTTTTTAATTTCTTTTTGAGTTGGTACATCAAAAAAAATGTTGGGTGGTTATATTGACAACATATTTATTTAATCGCACCACATTTTAATTATACTCATTATCTGTTATTTTTTTAATTCTTTACACTTCAATCATTAACTTATTTTTGTCATATATTAATTTTTAACATCTTCTTTTCTTGCAATTTTATATTGAATGATATCTTGATTCTAAAAATTTCATTATGAGAACTGCTTAATATTTTTAAATAAACAATAATGTAACATCTAATTATACACAATTAGGTATTTTCATATGATTTTAAGGTACACAAATAAATTTTTCTAAAATGTATTTGATAATTAAGTACACAAAGAAGATAAATAAAATAAACATTTGAGAAAAAAATATAGTAGAAACTTTTAAAGGCATATCTATCTATATCTATATATCTAAATCAAAAGAAGTCTAACTCAATTTTCCCTCCTAAACTGTTTATGTCACTAATGACATCATTTTCTTTTTTTTTTTGTTTTTAATTTTTTCCTTTAGCAACAAGCTTTTACCTTTCTCTTCATTCTATTTCTCAATTATCTCCAATATCCATCGTAGCGTTTATTCAATTTATATTTATACTAAACTCTCCCAATTTAATAAATTTTGTTTTCTTTCGTCTCCAACACCAAGTAGTCCGGGTACAAATCTGACCAAAAAACACTTTAAAGGTCTCATTTTCCTTGACTATCA
This sequence comes from Nyctanthes arbor-tristis, assembly GCA_963692815.1. Taxonomy (NCBI): domain Eukaryota; kingdom Viridiplantae; phylum Streptophyta; class Magnoliopsida; order Lamiales; family Oleaceae; genus Nyctanthes; species Nyctanthes arbor-tristis. The sequence continues at coordinate 34,738 of CAVNYN010290920.1, read as the reverse complement.
GGCAGTTAATTACGGTCTTATCCTCCCTTCCATTCCTTCTTTGAATCGTTGATTTACATCTCCTATGTTGATTTTTTAATTTCTTTTTGAGTTGGTACATCAAAAAAATGTTGATTGGTTATATTGACACTACATTTTTATTAACCACACCACATTTTAATTATACTCATCACCCGTTACGTTTTTAATTCTTTATACTTCAATCATTAACTTATTTTTGTTATATTTTTATTTTTATCATCTCATTTTCATGAAATTTTATATTGAATGATATCTTGATTCTAAAAATTTTATATTGGAACTGCTTAACATTTTTAAGTAAACAATAATGTAATATCTAATTATACAAAACTAGGTATTTTCATATGATTTTAAGGTATACAAATAAAAATTTTTTTAAATGTATTTGATCATTAAGTACATAAAGAAGATAAATAAAATAAAAATTTGAGAAAAAAATGTAGCAGAAACTTTTATAGGCATCAATACTATAAGAAACAAAGACTGGGGTCTTTTATATTAGTAAAAATGTCACGTGATTAGTAAAATGAGTGGTGTACATAAATGTTTAAAAGTTACGGATATATGGTATTAAACGTTGAAATTTCATCTGTCTATTTTTTTGGGCATATTTATGCTGAATTCTATATATCCGCATAAATTCAAAGGCTATTTGTTCATAAACTGATATTCTTATGTGAATGCAATATTTTACTAATAATATTATTACATAGAAATTAATATTAATAATTATTAATTAATGAACAGTATTAAATATTAATTACATCAACATTTTCTTACTAATGGCATCCAAGATGTTCATGTTGAGGACTGTCAATAAATTTGTACATACTCCCTCCATCTCGCTTATTTGATCTCGTTTGTTTTTCATAAAGATTAAGAAATGTGTATTAAAAAGGCATATTTTGTGATTCGTCTTCCTAATTTGTCTCTATTTAATGAGTAAATTTTAAAATTAATAGTGATAATTAAATTATTAAATATAGTCATATTTGTAAAATAATGCAAATTAAATATTTTAATATAAAAAGAGACTATATATTTGGTAATCTCAAAAAGAAAAATGGGACCAAATAATTGGGATGAAAAGAGCAATTAATTGAACTTTCTTTTTTTCAAGTATTTAATTTATTTTAGTAATGTTTCTCTATTAAATGACACAATCCTACTCATATTGTAAATAAATTCTATTTTGACACAAGATCATTCAATCATGAAAAAGTATGAATTTATTGTTTGTGGAATCAAAATTTTCTTCCACACGACTATGCTTTAATGTCTTAATATCTATTATTTCTTTTATAGATTCTTAGCTGAAATTGTAGCTGGACCTCTATTGAATATTGAGGATAGACATCTTCCACTGAAGCATATGTACAAGGAGAAAGAATATTGCATATGAAACGTTAACTATCATGTGACTTGTGGAATGAATATAGATTGTCTTTTTAATGTAAGTATATTAGATTGATACTATTATTAATGTTATTTTCTCTATTGGTATATACATTGTGTTTTTACACTTTTAGAATATGTTCAGCTATTCTGAATGAAAAATTCTATTTGGACAAAGGATAATACAAAAAGAGTGACAAATAGGCCATGTATCATTACCTTTGATGTAAATGTGATGTGATATGCTGAAAAATAAGATTTTGTCATGTGTCAATTTTGTTTAATGTTTTGTAAATACTTTTGTTCAAATAGCACAACTTATTGTAAGTTCATTAAAAAACTTTCACATAATTAAATTTCAAACTTTTTTCTACTGTGCATCACACAGGTGTTATACTAGTAATATATAATATAAGAGCTCAATTGGATTTAGATTCTCAATTGTAACTTTCCCGCCCATCATTTTGCTGACCTCATCATGATATTGTACTATGATTTGGGCCAGGTTATCTTGATATTGCATAATGATTTGGGCCCGATTACTACATCTACAAATGGTGCCCCAATTGAATCCTTGAATCTATAGAAACCAAACCTCAGAAGATGTCACTTTTCTATTATTATTATTATTATTTAGCACCGTAGATTGTATGAAAATCATAAAATTGAATTAAATTTTCTCTAAATCGTGATAGTTTATGTAAAACTTTTATGTATTGTATGAGTATAGTGATTATGTATATCTGTGCACTATGACACGGTTCTTACATGGTACGGGGCATTAATTTTAAGTATTGTTCTTTACTGTTGTTCCAATTAGATAAACTTTTTAAAATTATTGTTTACAAAAATTTTACGTTGCTGCTTGTCATGGATAAAACTCTAGATCTGTAAATAAAAAACCATTTTTTAAAGAAATTAAACCTTAGCCACTATTAATCTCTATGATCAGGTTTTTTAATGAAAGTCTTCTGAATGTAGAACAATTTGGAATTAATGTAGTTTTCTCAATATACAAATTTTGTCAACGCAAAATTAACTTACTAATTTAGATAATACAAAAAAGAGAACACCAACATGAAAACGTAATAAAAAAATTGAAAACTTATAAGCCTCATTTTCGAGTTTTAAAATTTAAACTTTTCTAATTTAGATACATCACGAGTTTTTAATAATTTATATTAGTTTATTAGCTTTTTATATTCCTTTTTTATTTTAGTTTGTTCATTTCTATTTTTTAAGTATTTATATATAATTATGAGTTTTTATAATTTTTTATTATCCGCTACCGATATAAATTTGACGGCAAGTAACTGTTCAATTTCCTTTTGATTAGTATTTTTCAGAATTATTCTTCTCACTACTGAATTATTCAAAAATGAAGACATTATAAACTAATTGTCTGGTATTATCTCTATTTATTTATTATTTATATTTCCTTGATTTTCAAAATTTTCTTCCCAGAGTCCTTGATAATATGGAAACCAAAATTTATTTCAGAATAACTTGAAAACTTCATTTCAACGAAAATTTTCGAGAACTTCTCAAAATTAATTAATATAATAACATGATTCTTTCAATTCGATAGATAAATCATTTCAAAAAATAATATAATAGAAAAATAAAAATAAATTGCCACGAATTTATGGGTTGATCGGTCAAATTGCCATCTCTAATAATTTCTACACATTTTTAGAATTAAATTTATTAAAAAAAGGAAATGCTTTGTGGATCACGGGTCTATAGGGCGGGTCCAACCTGACCCGCACCCGTCCTGAACCTAAGGTAGGGTAGATAGTTTTGCCCCATACTTGTCTTTTTGCCCCGATTAGACGTAACGAGTCAATCCTATTCGGGGTATGTCTCTATGTGTTTAATGGGTCGATTGGTCAAATTATCATACCTAATTATTTGACTGTTAATTATTACAACTTTATATAAGTTAAACGTGTGAACTTGCATAATGTGTTTGAAGGAGACCAAAATTATGAATTCAGATATTTTACTACAAATATCCTATGGTGAATTGTAATTCTCATATTAACTCATAATTTTATATAATAAAACTGACATATTATATTTTATTTATAATATAATATTTACACTCAAACGTCAATTTTAATATAAATATATACTATAAATATAAATATATACTATAACTTTACCCATGTAACTCACGAATGAAAAAATGTTAGTCATCATATAATCTCCTTCTTGATCTGAGGACTACTCACACGGCACATATCAAACCTCTGTAACCGGCAATTGAAATCACTTAGATATTTTATCCAACCATAATATATCCATGGATTAAAAAGGTCAAACGTTTGGCCAATAATAATGGGACAAAAAAAAAGCCAAAAAAACGGCCGAAGTACGGGTTTTGTCCCGTCTCCCGCTGAATACAAATATATGTGTATAATTAATTACAAAATTTACGAAAACACCATCTCGTCAATCTTTGAACATGACGTCATTCGCTATCCTCATGAACGGCCGTAATGCACCGGGCGAGAATTTCCTAGCAAACAAGAACGGATCGTGCCGTTTAATCACAGTCGAATTTGACCAGTCCGATTCATCACCACCGTATCTCGGCCGGTGCTTCCGGAGGGTCCTGATCAACTGTGACCCCACCTCATCAGGCTTGAACGTCCGCGGATGGCCCCCATGACTGCCTCTCCAGTCCACGTGCGTGAGGGTACAGGGGATAATTCCCTGCGAGTCCACCATGTTCAGCAGCGTAGGGAAATAATGCTCTTCCGGGTAACACGTGGAGGCCTTTAGACACGGTAGCTTGAATTTTGCCCACAACCTTCGGTCACGCACACATATCCGTGCGTGCTTACGCTTTATCACCCAAAACTGGGACCCAATTCGGAAATCCTCAAATCTCACCTCCGGAATCATTACGCTTTCGCCACGCGCCGCCCACCGGTCCCACGCTCCGAACTCGTTATTGAGTATTTCGATAAAGCTCTTCCTTGACTTTGTTAAGATTCTATACGTGAAATTGAAGGAATGTAGGGGAATGCAAGACGGAGAAAGTAAAGCGAACATGTAATTTGACTTGTCGTCGAGGAGGGCGTGGGCAAGGAGCCGACGGGCGGCGGCGATGAGGGTTGGTGAGTGGCGGCGCGTAGGCTTCGACCGGATGATTCGGTAGCGGAACACCCCGCGAAACGGTGGCGTGTAGTGGAAAGCCGGGTCGGCGTGGACGTAGATATTGTAAAGATTCTTCGGCGTGTTGTTGAAGAAGAGTTCCCAGAGGGGCGCGAACGGGAGAGGAGTGTTGGTGAGGAACATGAATGCTATTTTCTTGACGGGTTTCTTCGGGTTCGGGCTGACCCGGGAAGCGAGTTGGAACAGTGAGTTATCTTCTTCTTCGTCGCCTTTGTTGTCATCTACATGCACAAGTTGTTGCTCCGGCGGTGGGCACGGACGTGGCGGCCTCGGTTTCACAGGCGGTGGCGGCGGCGGCGAAGTGGTAGTGTTCTTAATATTATTGGGCTTTTGTTGGGCTTTGGTTTTCCTCTGAAACCTGGGCAGTGAATCTCTTTTGGTCAAGTTCTTAGGGGCAGTGACACTAGTAGTGGTGGTGGGAAAGGGGGGAGTAGTGGAGCGCGCGGCAGCTGGGACGGTCGTGGTGTCCGTGGATGAAGGGTCAGAAGGGGTGGTTAACGTAAAGACTATGGCCAGAGGTAAACAAAGAAGAAGAGCACAAAAAAGCGATACCGGGGTGGGTGACAGCATCATATCTAATATCTCAGCCGCCAAAGCGGTAGCTCACGGCGAAGGGGAGCTGGGGAGTAGATTTTATTTGGGGGCGTAGGGGGAACAGGGGAAAGGGCCTTATTGAAGGGCTAAAATGAAATTGATTAATTACTATATATTTGATTAATTAAATTAAAGAAATAATAATTAAGTAGTAATACTGATTAGGAGAAGTGGAGCATATCTCTTGATTGTATGGGGGCGTAGGGGGAACAGGGGAAAGGGCCTTATTGAAGGGCAAAAATGAAAGTGATTAATTACTATATATTTGATTAATTAAATTAAAGAAATGATAATTAAGTAGTAATACTGATTAGGAGAAGTGGAGCATATCTCTTGATTGTATGGGGGCGTAGGGGGAACAGGGGAAAGGGCCTTATTGAAGGGCAAAAATGAAAGTGATTAATTACTATATATTTGATTAATTAAATTAAAGAAATGATAATTAAGTAGTAATACTGATTAGGAGAAGTGGAGCATATCTCTTGATTGTATGGGGGCGTAGGGGGAACAGGGGAAAGGGCCTTATTGAAGGGCAAAAATGAAAGTGATTAATTACTATATATTTGATTAATTAAATTAAAGAAATGATAATTAAGTAGTAATACTGATTAGGAGAAGTGGAGCATATCTCTTGATTGTATGGGGGCGTAGGGGGAACAGGGGAAAGGGCCTTATTGAAGGGCAAAAATGAAAGTGATTAATTACTATATATTTGATTAATTAAATTAAAGAAATGATAATTAAGTAGTAATACTGATTAGGAGAAGTGGAGCATATCTCTTGATTGTATGGGGGCGTAGGGGGAACAGGGGAAAGGGCCTTATTGAAGGGCAAAAATGAAAGTGATTAATTACTATATATTTGATTAATTAAATTAAAGAAATGATAATTAAGTAGTAATACTGATTAGGAGAAGTGGAGCATATCTCTTGATTGTATGGGGGCGTAGGGGGAACAGGGGAAAGGGCCTTATTGAAGGGCAAAAATGAAAGATATTAATTACGATATATTTGATTAATTAAATTAAAGAAATAATAATTAAGTAGTAATACTGATTAGGAGAAGTGGAGCATATCTCTTGATTGTAGTGGTAAACCAAAATTAGTGCTGAGGATAGCTACCTTTGGTGTATAGAGAGCAAATTTGGGTCCTATTCCAGCGAAGCATTTCTTGAAGTTCTGCACTATTTTTTGCTCTTGAAGAAAACGGAGGAAGCATGAAAACTAGAGGAATTTGGGGTTTGATTGGTGCAAATTGTGTGATTAGTGGTTTTTTTTTTTTTCTGAGAAAGAATTGTGGTTAGTGGTTAATTAATTAGAGTTGATGAAATTAAGGGGAGTACACGTGGCGTACATGCAGGTGGGGAGGGCCACTACTTGTGCATTTATGGTGCGTAGTTCACAAGCTAAATGCAAGCCAGTTGATAGATTCTAGCCAATTCTCGTGTGAAGGTGGTGACATAATTGGGGTTTATGGGGTGAAACTTGTGAGAGATAGAAGAAGAAACGGGTTCGTCCCAATTTAGTATTAGATACATGGTACTATACAGTCATGTGGTATATTTGATACACGTCACATGAACGTATAATATATCATATGATATCATATATCTAGTGTCAATTTTCTCAAAAGAATATGTGAGTGAGAAGCAAGAGATTACTAAGAATTGTAAAATAGAATATTTTGTAAATAATTTATAGTTGGTGTTGAAATTTAACTTGTTTACTTGATTTTTAGATGATTAATTGAGAATAACAAGTTAACAAACTCTAGTGATGATTTCCCATATATCAAATGGTCATGGGCTTTGTTGATGAAGTTCGTGGTAACTACTCAATAAGAATATAAAATACCATATCTAGAGGTCGCAACCAAAGCATCAACTTGGGTGTGGATAGGTTTTTAAATGAAGACCCTCATAATCCATCAGTCAGGTCAATGAAGCAGATCGGAGTCTAATATCTAATCACACACCGTCATCTCACTTGACACAGACCACGTGGCGGTGTGCGATTAAGGATAGTTCAGAGCTCGATCTGTTTTCTTAGAAAATCAACATATTCGATAGCACATTCAACCGATGGTCACCAATTTAATTCTCTAACTTGTACCAAAAAAAAATATCGTAACTTTTTTAATTAAGAAAAAAATTCGAAGTCCTAGTTTTTTTTTTTTTAATTATTGGGGTTGATTCATGACTTTTTTTATCCGTTCATTTTAATTCTTGCATGAAAAACATCGATAAACTTTTGAGAGATGATGTCTAGTAAAACATCAGTAAATTAATAATCTTGAAAATAATAAATGGGAAATTATATTCCTACCACGATAACTTATTCCAACACCACATTTTATACCAACCACAAATGATTTATACTCGTAATTATCACACCACAATAAATTTACATATAAACCCACAATTCTAAAAATAAATAAAAATAATAATAATAAAAACAATTCATGTGAACTCTAGCCAACTACAAATAAAAACCCTTATAATTTCTCTCATTTAGCTACAATCGCTATGTTGACTCACAAGAATAGATCACAAGTAAGGTTTACGATTGGTGCGTGTGGCTAAGGCGGGAGAATTATGACACTCTCAAAGCAGCGAAGTTGGCCTTGCCCAGTTTACGAGTATTGATTTTGTATTATTAATTATTTAATTGAAAAAGAGCAACATAACTTTTTAGTTAAGAGTTTGATTAGTGGAAGACCCAAAATTAGGTATATCATCTTAATAGTAGGAGCATTTTTAGTAAATGCGCAAGTCTACAATCCAGAATTCTTGGGCTTGTGCAATTCTACTCATTATCTTTGGTTATTTTTTGGGGTTTTGGATTGAAAAACGATGGATTAATGATCTCATGATGATTTTGGAATTTTGATATTGACTGTGTTGTCATACTATTCGGGAGGTGTTGATTCTTGCAATAGTAAAGGGAAATCAAGTGATACGGTTGTTTGGGTGAAAAGGGCTTTTGTTTGTGAGAGAAAAAAGAATATTTTTTAAATATATAAAAAACATAAAATGTTTAAAAGATTTTTTTTTTTGAAAGGGTAAAATAAAGTTATTAGTGTAATTTTGTTTATGGATTTTTTAGTGAATAAGAAAATCTTGTGTGAGAATAAGTTACTGTGGTAGGAATATAATTTCTCATAATAGATTTCTTCAGTCCGAGTCGAGCTAACGTGCTAATAAAAATGAATAAGATAATAAATTCTTTTGAACTTGTATAATAGTAGTAGTATATTGTTTTTTTTCTCTCTTGAAAAGCCTTAGACGCCCAATGAATACATACATAAATTAATAACAGTTTAAATTTATTAATAAATAACATGTTGTAAATAATTATTGTATTTAATAAATAATAATTGTACCCCTTAAATTCTCACCGTCATTATTTTTTTTAGCTACCACTCAAAGTTAGTTGACTTGTGTTCTAAGTCTTTCTTAGACAACACACTTGGACATGTATAAATAGACATCATGTAATATGAATGAAAATACAATTCTAGTGTTTTCTCTCCAACTTTTCTCTCTATTTTTCTATTCTTTTCTTTTAGTTTATAACAAGTTATCAGCATGAATCTCTTTCTCAAAACTGTTTCCATAGCAGTAATGATTTTGGAAAAATAAGAAGGAGAAATTTTCAAGGTCATTCGTAGGTTGTTAGAAAATATAATCCGATTTAATTAGATTTTTTATTCAAAATACTTTTAACTTATTATTGTTTAATATTTTCCATCCGTGCATGAATGATGTATATATTATTATGTTATTTGAATGTTTAGAAATTGTTTAATCGATTTATATTTATCGTTGTTTCCAGAAAAAACGCGATCTTTAAAGTTTCACCAATAATCCTGAATATTATTGTAATCTAAATATTATTCTTGTGATTCATTATGGTTTTTAAATAATCGCTATTATGTCTTATGTTCTTAAAGAATATGATTGACTCCGGAAGAGTCCTGATATCTTTATATATTATTAATCGTGGTTTCCTGAAAAAACACGACGGTTCAAAAATCTATCAATAATCCTAAAGATTATTGCGATTTAAATATTATTTTTTGTGATCAATGAAGAATCACAATTTAGGCTCTATATTCCAGAAGAATATGATTGACTCCTAAACAATCTTGGTATATATTATTCTTGTGGTTCTTGAAGAATCACCAATTACATCTCATGATTGACATTTGAAAAGCCATATAAGATTTGTCGTAATTCTTGAAGAAACACAATTCCGTACTTTTTAATAGTCCTGGATATTGTTAATATTAATATATTGTGATTTCTGAATAACACAATATGGTCTCTTTATATTCTAATTGAATATGATGTGCTCCTAAAGAGCACGATATATGACATTTATATATGTATTTTCTTAAAGAAAAATACAGTAAAATAGATATTCCTGAAAAATATTTCATATTGCTCATTATTAAGCAACTGTTTCTTTTTTGTTATATACATTATTTATTTGTTATTGTATTATTTACTTTTAGTTAATTACTTTAGCTAGATTAAATAAGTTATTGCTCCCGAAATAGCACAACCAATTGTAATATATTCTGAACTCCTAAGAGCAATTTGTATTGGATCTAATAATGTAATTTATTTGGTTATTCAATATTCCTGAAGAATATTAATCTATTGCCCATGAAGTAGTAAGAACCCAAATTAATTCCAAAATTATAATTTACTATGCTCCTGAAGTAGCATATGTCTTGATAGCTATAAATATTGATGATATATGAAACAATGCTGTTGATATTGAATTTATAACTTTACATATCATAAAGTTATACTAATAGTCAATATTACCAAATTTTAGTTAGTTGCACGTAACATATCGGCAAGAATTATTTGTCATGGGCCCTTGATATTTTAGTTCATCTGATCTCAAGTGGCTTGGGTAATACAACAAAAGAAGGAAACAACACATCTAAGGATTGTGTAAAAGCACTTAATTTCCTTCGTTATCATGTCTAACTCAAAGTTGAGTATTTTACTGTCAAAGATTCACATGATTTATGAAAAATCATGACTTCTGTCCCACTGGTTTCATTTCATTGCATTGCTTGGAGCAAATGCAATATCTTATTATGAACCGTTGACGAAGACATAGGAAAACTCATGAGCAAAACTCTAATAGTGAGATACATAAAACATCCAATAATGATAGCTCATCTAAAAGGGAGCATCAAGCGCATTTAGCACGTAAATGTCGTACGGTAAAATAACTCGTGGAAGTCTAACTAGTAGTTAATCAAGGGAAAAAAGGAAAGTGGAGACTAATTTCCTTGATTATGATGATCCTCACTTTGATGTCTCCGACTTCTTTGCTGACTAAAAAAAAAATATTGGTAAGTGTAACTATGCATATCATTCTTCAAGACAAAATATTTTTTGAATTAACATTAGCTGAAATTGATGTTAATATTATATATCAAGTACATCAAATATCATCAAAACTCCAAAAGAACTTGTATTACCTTGAGAAATTATACTAAATTGTATATTGATGATACACTTTAGCAAAATCAAGAGAAATTTGCTGGTGTTTTAAAGATATCCAATGAATATTGCATTAAGATAATGCAAAATAATAATAATATTTTTACATAAATTCCTTTGTATATGGTCAAAAACAGATAAAGGAAAAGTTTTCGATACTACTATTTTGAATGTATTATACATTTATAAAAGTAATTGAGACAAATCATGTCATGAACTTAAAGTTCATATCTCTAATTTTCTTGAAAGAATTCATGGAGATGTGTATATGTTGATATCCCTATTATGTGGACCATATATTAATTTATAGTATTGATTGATATTTCTACTAGATGGTCCCGTATTCGCTTGCTTTCTACTAGAGATGTAGCGTTCTAATAGACTACTTACTTATATAATAAAATTAAAAAGTCTAGTTCCTCAATCAAGAAAATTCGTCTTGATAATACTGGTGAGTTTTGATCTCAAGCATTCGATGATTATTGTATAGCAATCGGAATTACGGTTAAACATTTAGTTGCTCATGTTCACACTCAAAATGGTTTAGCAAAATTGTTCAGTTAATTGTTAGACCATTGTCTATGAAAACAAAACTCCCAACTTATGCTTGGGATCATGCCATATTACATGATACAGTGATAGTTCATATAAAGGCAATTATCTATCATCAGTATTCTCCCTTACAGTATGTCTTTAGTTGAGAATCTGATGTCTTTTTCTTAAAAGGTTTTTGTTGTATTGTTCAAATACATCACTTGTTATATTGAACCAGAAGGCCAATATTACGGAAATTTTATTATTGACATAACCGGTTAGACCATCCTAGTTTGTTGAAATAAGAATTATCGAGAATTATGTAAATAACTTGTAGATTCTTTCACTTAAAAGAATTCTCGCGTGGTGCAAGTTCTCAGGCAATTTGACTATTAATAATCACTAGCTATTGGAAACTGAATTTCAAATATATCTGAAAAATATTTAGGGTGAACCATGTGGGCCCACTCACCCCATGTAAATATTCTAGATATTTTATGAATTTGAATTCACTAGAGATCACATGTCAAAATCATAACTAGAAGTTTGTGAAAATATTTGCTCAACTGATTGATTATGAGCAAAAGTTCCATATATCGTAAAAGACATATGAATCTTGCTAGTGAATTTTATCCCAAAAGTCATTAAATATTCGTATATTTTTTGGGATATTAATTACCTATGATTAGCAAAATATTATAATACGTCTCCATTTATTTGATATACCATTAATTAAGAATATTCATTTGTGTTTAAGTGATATTAATCTTTCACTTGCTGCATTATTCTTATATAACATGTCAATAAAGTATATGACATCGTTTATATTTGACTTATAGTCAGAAGCATCCATATAAGGTTGATAAGCGTGATTTGTATAGTCACTCCACCACAATAGCTAAGAGGAATATTATTATAATGTTGAGAATACAAATTGGATTTGAATTCCTTTTTGTATACTTCATCCACGAAGGATGATATATATTGAGTAATGCTATTTAGCACCACTGGTGCTTGACACTATGTGAAGGTGACATTGAATGATAAGTCAAATCAAGTGGGTCCTTCATTTATGCATTTAATTTCACTTATCATTCAATGCCACATTAGTTGTCACGTAGACTGGTGTCAAACACCATTGGTGCTACATAACATTATTCATATATACTATATCATGTTTTTCTGACTATTTCTTAAATTAAATAGTCTTCTCAACATTAAGGGGGGAAATTGATAATTGGTAACAAGTATATAAAATGCGTAATTGTACTCTTCACGTGTATAATGCAAAATTGAAGTTTGTAAGATAGTATATGAATTTCAAAATTACTGACTGTATAGTTGCCAATAGATATATTACGTTAAATGCTCCAATTTAGATTGATAAAAAAATCATATAAGAGGATTTAATATATTAATGACATGCTTGAAGTATGACGTGGTTGATTCCAAAATTATGATACATGCAAACAAATATGGAGTAGATATTTGTGATGGTCCTTTTGATGCATATATTCTAGAAGAGTATACATACATAACTAATTAAAAAGTGCCTAAAGAGGTTTAGGTACTTGAAATTACTTGAATAAAGAGATCTCGATAAGTTATATCTATACTAAGATCAGATGGAATTGACAATAAATAATAGTGGACTACACATGCTCATGAGCTCAATAAATAGCGAGAATGATGATTAAATTTCATCAAAATTATTGACATTGAATGTTGGCCAATATAAAAAGACAATCCTACAGATTGTTACAATGTCAGTAATATGACGATCGATAGTTATATTAAAAGAACATTACATATGTGGCGGATGTTATTGAAATATGAAGTTTCATTTGACTCGCAATATATGAAAATATATCCTTAGATTTGGTATGCTTCGATGAAGTGTATAAACAACTTAAAGTTCTTCTATGCATTGCCAGTTAATATATGAAAATATATACTTAGATTTAGTATGCTTAGATGAAGCACATAAACAACTTAAAGTTCTTCTATGCATTACCAGTTAATATGAAGGAGATACGTGTTGTACTCCTTTTTCCTTGATTAATGTTTTGTCCCAATAAGTTTTCCTAGCAAGGTTTTTAACAAGGCAACATCGCTGACGTATTCAAAGAATAATGTACTCTTTTTCCTTCATTTGGATTTTTTGCAACTGGGTTTTGCCTTGTAAGGTTTTAACGAGGCTTATTTGTGTGATAAATACCTGTGACATATATGATATTAACTTTCTGTATAAAACTCCTAAAGAGTTGACACTGCCTAAAGCAGAAAATATTTAAAAGTATTAAAGATATTGGAGAGATGAGGATGGCTAAGCATGAGAACTATTGTGGCTGAAATCAGGGTGAATAGTTGTACGCTTTTTCCTTCGATCAGTTTTTGTCCTACTAGGTTTTTCTGGCGAGATTTTAATAAGGCAGCACTTGGACACTTCAAAGTTAATCAATATTAATTGTATTATTTTCCTTGGTTTGGTAGATTTTTCCTAATGGGTTTTTCCCAAACAAGGTTTTTAATGATACAATTATTATATAGAATAATCATTCAAGGGAGAGTGTTGTAAATAATTACTGTAGTTAGTGAATGATAATTATACCCCTTAAACCCTAGCGATCATTAGTTTTCTTACCTACCACTCCAAGTTAGTTGACCTGTGTTCCAAGTCTTTCTTAAGCAACACACTTGTGCGTGTATAAATAGACATCAAATATTGTGAATGAAAATACAATTCAAGAGTTTTTACTTCTCTATCTATTTTTCTATTATTTTCTTCTAGTTTATGACACAACACATAAATTAATACATATAAATTATTTCATATTCATAATAATAAACAACAGATGATCGATTTTTCTATAAAACCCAATTGGTTTTTTTTTTTTTTTTTTTTTAAAAAAGAGCCCGGGATCCTACATGGCTGCCAATTTGGAAGCCAAAGACGTTCTCCCCTTGACTTGCCTACACGCTCAGTTTCCTCTCTTATTTTTCATCTCTCTAAGCCAAACCCTCTCTTTCTCTCTATCGGTGTCACCCCTACCAGCTGATGAAGAAGGGTTCCTTCTGATCCAAACATTTTTTCTCTTTCGGAAGCGTATTTATATTTATATCTACGCATAATTTATTGAGGGTTTTTAGGGTTTCGGTTGGAGGGTCGATGTTTGTTCTATGATTGTTGGTGAAGAGTGTGTCGACGTTTAGGTTTTGAGTTGGAGATTTAGAGAATATGGTTGTTATTATATGAGAGATTGGCTTAACTTTCTTAAGAATCATTTGACGAGGTAGGACAGCTCCTTTGTGATTTGTATTCGCGGATTTTGGGGAAAATGTGGATTATTTTTCTTCCACAACTCTGTGAATTTGAGTATTACCTTTGTTTGTTGAGGGTTTTTTTTTTTTTTGTTGGAAATTTAATTTTGTGGACAATGCAGCCGAATCATCATCGAAAGAAAGTGTGAGTTGTTTCCACTTTCCTCAATAGTCCATCCCTCTCTGCAAAATTTTTGTTCGGCTTTTGTGGAAATGGAAATGATTGAGTTGTTACTCATGAACTTTAAGGGATTCAATTTGTGAATTTCGCTACTGCTGGATCATATATTTTAAAGAATCTATGCTTTCATTTGTATAAATCCATTGGATTTGTATTTTTAATGGAGAAAGTGGTTTCTTCTTAAGTTTGAACTGCTATTGGCCTCAGTTGTGCACATTTCAAACTGTTTGTGCTTTGATTTTCAACTCGCCCACCAGCAAACATTTTATATGGGTCTCGGTTGCACGATTCTAGGTCCAGCGAGAAGGGATTCCGGCAATTTTCCATGCTCCGGCGCCAGGTCTTGACGGGAGATGCAAAATCGGTACAAATCGAGGTGGGGAGAGAGAGAGAGAGAGAAGGTGTGTGAACACTGGAAGCTTCTGCCAGATTTGGGCGGGTGGGTGTGTAAACAAAAAGTTGGGTTTTAATTTTTTTGGTGTGGGGTCCAGTCCAAGCAAAGGGGGAAATGTCTTGGCTACCAAAGTGGTTGCCACGTAGGATCGTGGGCTCCTTAAAGAAACCCAACTGGGTTTTATCAAAAAATTGCATTGGGCTGGATGATCAAAACTGGGTGATTTAGGGGAGGGGATTGAAATTCAGGGAGGGACATATGTGGTTTAAACTCAGAACTTTGGTCCGGAATGCAAGCACTAGAGCATAATTCGAACCACAAGTAAGTGAGTTATACTTTGAAACAAATGAAAAAAGAAAAAGAGCATATTTTTAGATCTTAACGAAATTGGTTGAAAGTTTAATGAATTTTATTGGACTTTAATGATTAAAATTCAAGTTGTGGATATTCATTAATAATTTCATTAAATTCTAGGCTGCCTCCAATAAATTGTGAATTCTAACTCATATCGTTTTTTTTTTAAATATTATATAGGGGATTGTAAGGAAGATGTATTAAACCATGGTAAATAGTGTGAAATTACAATCGAATACCATTAGATTAAAAGGGACTTTTAATGCATATTGTTAAAGTGATAGTTTTATTTTTCTTTTAAACCTTAAAGTGGTAGGTTTAGAAGAAATTCTATAAAATTTGTTTTAAGTTAAAAAAGCATAAGACTTTTTTTTAGCGATATAATTTGAATTATAATATATATCTACTGTTATAAATTGAAGAAGAGAATAGAAAATGGAGAGAAAAGTTGGAGAGAAAACTCGTAAATTGTATATTAATATGAGAATCGGAGCAATATATTTATATGTACAAGTCTAGGGATTTAGGGGTACAATAGTCATTATCTAAATACAATAATTATTTACAATATTTATGAAATTATATGTGAAATTCGTCTTTTTTAAAATAGGATTTCTATAAATTTCATAAATTCTTTTTTAAATCTATAATAATGTTAGCTGGAATCATAAATCCTTCAAAGTCTAATGGAAAATGTCTAAATCCTAAATGAAATTGCAAATGTATACTATGCTAACATTGTCCAACCCATTAAAAAGCGCAGGCAGGAAATATTGCCATGTCCACTTGGGTCGATACTTGGTGATTTTTGCAGACATCAACGAGGAGCTTGAGAACTCATTCCTATTTGGATAGAAGATTGAGGACCTCCAATGAAATTTTCGTATCGGGTTCTCGTATCATTTAGGCCAACCGAGGGATTCCGTATCCCTGTTGTTTAGGGCAATACACACACAAAAATTTTTGCTCATCTGAATGACAATATTAGCCAAAATCCACTTTACTTTTGATCCATTCAGAAGGGTATTCAAGTAACTTCACCACGGTAATAAGGACTGTCAAGTGGCCGTTCACCCATAGTGTTCTTCACCCACTAGCACAACACCCTTTCCTCCCGCAACTTGTTTACACTTGTGCTCCCGTCGAAGTCGAACTCTGCAATTTGTTCAAGAATCGGGCCATCCTGTGAATCTTTTTGGTCATCAATTGATCTAATTAGAAGTTTAATTGGTTGATAATTTGAGCTGTAGATTGCTTTTTTTGGTTGAATTTGTTTTCATATACAGATTACTCAGTTTTCTTTTTTCTTTTTTTTAGGGATATTGAGATCTGGTTTCAAGGGAATGAGTTACCTTGCCAGAGTACCGGTATTATCGTTTAATGTAGCGGTTGTGTAGATCAGTCCTCTCCTGGATTTCTCGTTTACTTGCATGCATGGGGTCAGTATTTCGCTTCTCTCTCAGCTCCCATTGTAAATCTATTCCTGTATGTATCTATCTGAGTGTGTGAGAGACAGAGACAGATAGAGATAGGTTCGCGCATTACTGTGTGTGGGGTATTCTTAATTGACTGTTCAGTTAGTGCAATTGGAGAAGCTCGAGGTACAACTTGGAAAGCACGCCTTCTTGTTTTCAGTTTTCCCAATCTAGAGAATGGGCAACTGGACAAAAAGTTCAGCCTTTTTAAGAATCTTTTGTTTGATTAGTTTTGTTTTTGGTTGCTTGGATTATATTTGTTTATTTTTATTTTTATTTAACTGAAGTGAGTAAATTGCTAGAAAGCAACAAATTCCAATTCTTCACTTTCCTTGCTGTGAAAGGTTAGAAAAGGGTATATATGTATACTACTGTGAAAGAGGTGAGTTCTTTTTTGATGTGAGACAACATACGGGAATACAAGTTTATTACTTTAATGGTAACCTGGTTCTTCTTCTTGGGTTTTCAGCACTTTCAGGTTAAGAATTTGTTCGCGAACTTTAACTTTGTTCTTTTCTGAGGGTTGGAATCTTAGTTTTGCTTCTAGCGTAAGCAAGCACTTTTATTGTGTGTAAACTGAAAGTTTTTATATGTTTCTTGCTTCACCATCATGCTTTGCTTGCTATTATGGTTAAATTTGTTAGAGGTACCCATATAGTTGTATGTTTTAGCTGTAGCCACAAAAGAAACTTATGAGAAAGGGAAAAGCATAAAATGTAAAAGAAAAACGACTGGTATGCATAATAAATGGTGTTTAACAATTCAAATGGAGGCCTATTTTGAAGGCCCATCGTTAGGTTCTTTATTCCGATACTTTCGGAAGTATATTCTAGGTCTTATTCGGTTGATGATGGAAAGGTTAAAGGAAAAATGCAGATCTCTTTTCAGTGTAAGAGTCATGGCGAATATTGAAATTTTTACTTGCTTGGCTTCTTTCTGGATTATTTGCCTTGTTGTTTTAGTTTCTGGTTTTGAGGTTTCATGACGAATATTGAAATTTTTACTTGCTTGGCTTTTTTCTGGATTATTTGCCTTGTTGTTTTAGTTTCTGGGTTTTGAGGTTTTCGTATGCCTTGTGCACTAAGTGGTCAATTAAGGAAGATGCATTTTTTTTTTTTTTTGGCTACGTGTTTATTGCATCCAGGCGTGTTTTATTTTTTAGTACAACCTTGAAATTATGTTGTTTGTATCCTTTGCCAATTTGTGGGGTCTCTCTCTCTCTCTCTTGCCCCCCCCTCCACCCAAAAAAAAACCCCACCCACACACACACAAGGGACAGAAGTTTCTGAAATTCGGAGGAAAATGTTTATAGAATTTGAGTCTGAAATTCGGAGGAAAATGTTTATAGAATTTGAGTCTGAAATTCGGAGGAAAATGTTCTTATAGAATTTGAGTTGACCGCTTGAGAGTCTCTCAATATGATCCTGTATCCTGAGATTATATTTTTCATCTAGCCTTTAGTTTTAATAGTTTGCTTAGCTATAGTCGAATAAACTACCGAAGGCCATCCATCTTCATGTTGATCTTGATCGTCTACTCTCTTTATTTAGCTTAATGAGATGTTTCGGAGCTATCAATCCTGTCAGGTTATTTTCTAAGCTACTGATGTTGAAGTACTTTGGCTTTGATATGTTGCTCTACGTCTTTTTCTATATTTTGTTCAATTGACGAATATCAAGGATTATAAATTCCTGCTGCACTCTGAATTTCTAGTGATTATTGCTCTGAAGCTGCTAATGAATGGTGTCTCTTGAATATTGTTGGTGTATGTACATCTATCTTGAGGACGTTTCGGCAGACTCATTATTGCTGAAAACTAGATATGACTGCCATTTTTGCATATGGCTTCAAGTTTCCTCAGCACAGTATATCTTTCATGCTGTAGTAGTACTTATTCTCTGAGCTGTCTTGGGATGATTGATATAAATGGAAGACATGATACCAAATTACCAATTCAAAAAATCACTTTGGCTAATGAAGTTTTATTTACCTTCATTTATTTTTATGGGAATGCAAGCTATATGATGGGGTTTAAGGTAATCACCAGGAAAATTTAAAATGCTTGAAGCTGAAGTAGAAACCAAGTGTAGCCTGTGGTACAATATGTTTATCTATAGTGCAATTTAATATTTAAGATATTGATAAATTTTGTCTAGAACACTAATCATATGTATGGTGATTAACCTGATTTGTAACAGAGCAGAGGTTGTCTTGGATGTTGTACCAAGCCACCACTAGTAATTTCTGTGGATGAACCGTCGAGGGGACTAAAAATTCAAGGTCAACGTGTGAAGAAACGTAGGGTAACAGAGGACTATTGGAGCATAAGTTCAGGTGAAATGGATAATAGTGCTTTTCCGTCCCACAGAAGTATCTCATCAATCAGCACTTCGAATCAGACCCATGACACTCACAGCAGCGCTGGCAGCGCAAGCAACCCATCTGAATTTGTAAATCATGGCAAGTACTTTTTTCTTAATGTCAAAATACATATCCAATAGACTTTTTAAATGAAAGATGGTCTTCATTTAAAGAGCCTACCATTAAAATTAAAGTTCCGATTGACTTTCTGATTTAACTTTTAAAAATAGAGTGGGTTTCTTGAGAGCCAAACTCACTCTCTATAATTTAATTTGTAAAAGTTTCATCACTCCTTGGATTTTGCAAATTACTTTTGATTTTATTGACCCTTGACATTTGAAAATATTAATATTAATTGAAAATGAGATGGAAACAATTAACCTTTTTTTTTTTTTCGGGTGAAAAAAGTAAGCTAAAGAGTCAAAAAGAATTCTCTCTTCCCCTTCACCCCTTCCCCCCAAGGCAGGGCACAAGTCTTTGTGCATGAGTGACGCTCCTGTACCTGATTGTCTTTAGTTTCTAACAGCCAACCTCGTCACCGATAGCTGGAAGAAACAGCCTTCAACTTCGCTAAGCTAACTGATTCTTTTGCTGTTCGTTCGTGCGGGATGTATTGAAGATTTAGCTAACGTTTAGTTGTTACTTTTACTCATTTTATCATTTGTGAACAAGTATGAATTTTCCATCCTCACAGCAAGTCCTGTTTCCCCTTAGTTTTTACACTTGTCAAAAATTTCTTGCTGTATATATTCAGGATTTAACAATTGGTGTGTAGATATAGTTTCATTTTGGTAACTGGTCTGATTTTTAACACTTTATATGAGAATAGGAGGATGAGTGAGCTTGCGAATGGGAGATTCTTTTAGTATTTTTATCTCATTGATATTTTTGTCATTTTTATTTCCGCATTTAGCCTTTTTTCCACTATAACATTTGGTAACTTATTTGTTGCAGGTCTTCTTCTTTGGAATCAAACAAGAAACCAGAGGATTGGAAATAAGGCAGCTCAAAAACGAGTACAACCTCAAGAACCCAAATTATGGTAAGCAATTTTAATGTTTTCAGCTTAGGGAGAGGTCATTTGAGGCCAGGACCTGAAAAGGGGCAAATGTGAATAGAAACATCGTTTATGGTTCCTTCAGTCAGTTTGCTCCCTTCTTTATCTTGGCAGTGTCTTTAGGGAGTGTCTGCTGAACAGAAGTCTAACTAGAATATCCGTGCGCTATAATTTTATGCAACCTAAGAGTTAAATTAATTCTGAGCATTAATCCTCTGCTAGGAAAAAATAACAAGTAATTAAGATTTGAGTTAGTTGATCCTTAGAGCATCCATATTGATAGAGTTAAAATTAACTATCCACATAAGTAAAAAGTAAGTTTTTAGTAATTGTTAAATGCACCGAAACAAGTTAAATTTAACTATTAACTTGTACTACATTGATGATTCTAACTAAGAGTGTTAAATTTAATCATCAATTCAATAGCCAAATGGTGGACCAATCCCAATTTAATTAAAATAACAAAGAAGAAATAATACTACATAAAGTGTTAAGTTTATTGTTAACTTTAACAACAAAACTAACAACTTGTTAAAATAAATACTTTTAACAATTACTTTTAACACCACCAATGTAGGTTGTTTTTTGAGTTGTTAACTAAAAACTACACTAACTTACTTCATCACTACCAATGTGGATGCTCTTAAGATGGCAACATATAATGGGCTTAATTTTGAGCCCCATGTTGTGTTTTTTTAATATATAATTAATGCTAGTAGTTTTTATTTTAATCGAAGATTAAATTAACGAACATCAAAATTAAAATTTTAATGTCTTATACTGTTCAGCGTCCTACGTCTTCTGGAAACATATTTCCACAACCTTTTGAGTTTTCCATTTTGGGCTAAAGCAATGCAACCTATCAAAAATTTTCAAAAACCTGTGGCACCCAATGACCCAGATGGATGCATCACGGGGGTGCATCACATGCATATTGAGTGCCAGGTGCCATAACGGCTTCCTCTGCAACCTATATCTAATCCACCAGTTGCCATATGGCTCTCTTCTATTTCTGCAGTTGGAATGCAACTTATGAGAGTTTTCTTGGAACCAGCAAACCTTTTCCCCAGCCAATCCCTCTAGCTGTGAGTATACTGCACTAGTAAGTAACTTTTGGTTTCTCTTTCTTGTTCTCTTAATTTCTCAAGGGTTATATGAACAGGAAATGGTCGACTTTCTGGTGGATGTCTGGGAGCAGGAGGGACTTTATGATTAATCTGTAAGAAGAAGCAAATTTCAAACTGTTGCATTCTTATTGTAACTTCTTGTCACAGTTGTTAACCGAACAAATCCTGTGAAATGTTGATATAAACATATGCAATGATGCTGTTTCACTTCTATCAGTTTCAAGTTTCGTTCCCACTTTGGTGTTTTTTTCCACTTTGCTCTCTTACCCCCTTACACCCCCCCCCCACCCAAAAAAAAAAAAAAAAATTCCTTTTTCCGACCATTTGTGTTTTTAGTTTCTGAGCAAATATCCTTTTACCGTAAGTAAACATTTGCCAGTGTGAATTTGAATATTCTCTTCAATCGGTAACTCCGACCAGTTCCATGGACAGAGGGAAGTCATTACCGTGGCCTTCAATTTCGAGTGTCGATTTAGTGCAACTTACGCCTCCTACGCAATCGGATTTCATCAGCCCAAGTGATGATAGGAGTTAACCAAAAATTAGTTTCAAATATTAAGCGTCTTTTTGGCGGCCAATTATAATTTGGTTCAATTGTACTATTGAGTATAATTTTACACGCATAATACTCAAAAAAATTTAAATTTTGCACAATTTTAATTCACGTGGTTTATGTACAGTTGGCTCTGCCAAATGGACCCTAAAGGTGTGGTTTCTTGAATGAAATTGGGTTATAATCACCTGTTTGACGATAGTCGAAGTATGCTAATATGATCACTCTCAATTGAAATTTTTATTTGATTATAACCCAATTTCATAAGTACTACTGATTATAATGACTACAATTTTAATTCACGTGGTTTATGTCATTAAAACAGTTGGCTCTGCCAAATGGACCCTAAAGGTGTGGTTTCTTGAATGAAATTGGGTTATAATTACATGTTTGACGATCGTCGAAGTATGCTAATATGATCACTCTCAATTGAAATTTTTCTAGCACCGAGAGAGGCAACGGCATTTCCCGAAAGCGCTATAAAACCACTACGCTTTCGGTTATCACTTTTCAAATTTGATATATGATGATATTATTGATATCTTTCAGCAATAACGTACCGGAGTAGATACCACCGAGTAAGCACGTAACATTATTGACGAAAATGTCATTGGACTCAAATGTCCAATGAGCAACACAGATTGGGATTGAGAAAGCAACAATTTAAGCAAATAAAATACAACTGTTGTTGACGATAAGATGTCATCTGTTCATCTCAGCCTTGGAAACAATACAAGCCACCTAAAACCTAAAACCAATAATTTGATCTTCAACCATTTCACTGCAAAAGTTCACAAAAATTTCCACTTTCTACATCAGGTGACAGTGCCAGACAGATATATCAAAATAATACAACAAACTGACCACCCTCAGCAAGCTTTAAACACATAATCGAAAACCAATCCTCAAAAGTCTTCTATATTTTAGGCAGATATGGTAACTGAAGACTCCTTATAAGAAAAACATTCAACTCCAGCTTCATTGACAAAGCACTCACACAGTGATGGATTCCTGAACTGAGGCATTCTGTTCTTGAACTTCAATAACAAGCACGTCTTCTACATTCAGCTGACTCACCCTTTGCTCGGCACATGTTGTTTCCTCCTCTATTTGTGCATCTTTAGCATCTTCACTTGTTTCATCTGAAATGGGGATCTTGCATGCTCCTTCCTCCTCTTTTTGGGCAGAGTTAGCAGCTTCACTTGTTTCCTTAGAAATGTGGATCTTGCGAGGTGTAGATTTCCTTTTCTCATTAGAGAAGCTGGTTTTCTCTGAGGGCAACTTAGGTAGAGACTTCCGTACAGGCTTCTTAACATGGACTGGAGACGGTCCTTTGCCTGGGTTGTTTTGTGAAAGGTTCTCACCCAAGCTTAGCCTACCCGGGCAAGTATCATCTTCCTCAGAGTTGGCAGTAGACGTGCTCTTTCTCCGACCAAGATCTGGGAGATTTGGGTCTTGTTGTAGGTATCTACATCAAAGTATCATACCAATATCAGGCATCAGAAGCGATGCGGAGGAAAAATTAAAAAAAATAAAAAGGATCTTCCGGTAGAGAACTTCACGGAATGATACCAAGGAATGGTTACAGATTTAGGAGTATAATATGTATGCACAAGAGAACTGATGCCACTACAAGTATAAACAGAACCCTGGAAAGTCTCTCTGTAAATAGGATGTTAAATGAATCCCTGCCAAGATAACAATGGCTATTATGCCAGACAGAAGTGACTTTTCTCAAGAATCATCATTGGATGAGTTATTACTTAAAAAGTTGGAAAAGAACTGTTACTGTCGATAAGCAACTTATTTCCAACTTAAAATCAGTTCCACACAGAAGTAACCTTTTTTATTTCTAA
This sequence comes from Nyctanthes arbor-tristis, assembly GCA_963692815.1. Classification (NCBI taxonomy): domain Eukaryota; kingdom Viridiplantae; phylum Streptophyta; class Magnoliopsida; order Lamiales; family Oleaceae; genus Nyctanthes; species Nyctanthes arbor-tristis. Next base: position 10,805 of record CAVNYN010290920.1, on the reverse strand, counting down.
CCATGTCTCGGTTTGTTGCTTATTTCTTAGTTTTAAGTGAAAAAAGAACCAATACTGCCAAGTAACTTACTTTCAACTTAAAATCAATCATTAAAACTGTTTATTTTAAAATGTACTCCTTCCTTCCAATTCTATAGGCCACATTTCCTTTTTCTCTTGTCCCATTTATATAGACTTGTTTTTAAATTAAGGAGTATTTAGTTGTTCTTTTACCTAAATAACCTTATTTAATATATTAGGATAACTATTATTTTCATTAAATATAAGGGTATATTGGAAAAACCGATCTGTAAAATTTGCTTCTCCAATAACTTCTCTTAATATCTGTTAAAAAGCATACATGCCCATCTAATTGGGACGAAGGGAGTATATGAAGTTAACATTTGAAGGATAAGCAGAATGTGTTCCAGCAGCCTAAAAAATTAGATACTGTACATGACAGCAATGTCAGTTGCGTAAAGTGCAGGGTCATTTCTTAGCACCAAACGTAAGACGAGGATGACACCCCTTCTTTTCACTGCAAAGCCTTTCACAACTACCAAGAGCAGGTATATGACCAGTATAGCTAATATGTACACCTAAATGTTCTTTCAGGTAAACGCAACCTCAAGAAAGTACTTGCCTTTCTTCTCTGGCCGTCTCTGTTATTTGGTTGTTATGACTAGAAAAAGAAAATAAAAAGCAATTTTCCCCCTATGTAAAGCTAGTTAGTCTTTTCTTTCTTAAAACCCTTAGCTTTTAAATAACACTATCAAAAGCTTCTACATTACGCATATGAGAATATGATTATATACAACTCTGCAGATCGAACTCAATTCTAACCATGAATGCATCAACTATATTCATACGCATCATTATATGAGCTCATGACCATGCCAGAGGATAGAAAAATAATGAAAATGGTCTTAGATGCCTCAGAACAAAAAAGCCATATACTTCATTTTCAGGATAAAGAACTAGATAGTGTTTTACAGTTTTGAAGTTGAACTGCACGACAAACAAGGTATTTACTTCAGAGTTCAGTGTCTTATTTAGTCTTGTCAAATATTCTGCATTCCATCAAACGTGACATAAAAGGCTTCAGCTAGTTCAGTCCAAACCTTCTAATGGGTTAGAACTTCGAAGACAGATTGTCATTTAGAAACCTCATGAATGCAAAGTCACAGGCTGGGTGAGAATAAATTTGCTCATCTTGTAGCACATAACAAATAACTTGGAGCATGTGTGTCGATATTCTCACAACAGTCGCAGGATTCATATAGGTACAAAATGACACGAATGGACAGCCTTTCCAGTTGTACCTGCAGTTGCTAAACATAAATTACCTTTTTGTTTCTGCTTATGGAACCGGATCCCACTATTTTAAGCTCCTTTTCCCATTCCAAATTTCCATTCAGCATTTCAAATTGTCATAAGGCCTTAATTGAGTTGATAATCAGGTTGGCTTAATGACAAATAGGTAGGATTGACCCAAAAATGTACTATACAGGACCAAACAAAAACTAATGCCCCCCAACCTGTTTCTTGAAATGATGTACAAGTCATTAACATTATTAAACATTGAAGTAGAGAGGGAGTGAACATGCATTTATGCATCAGTAGATAATTCTCTTCCAAATTTCAGAAATCATGTCCAGAATATCTCTCTCAAAGAAACAAGCACCCATGGAAGCATGTGTGGGATGACTTGTCCCTGTTAGCATTCTATTTCTATTTATAATAGATATAAAATGAGTGGTGGGGAATTGTGTAGTACATGTGGAACCTGTGAAATATGGATTAGTTTAACCAACTTCTACTTTGAAATAAAAATGAATTGCTAATGGGAATTAAATTACATTCTAAGCGGTTAAAAGTTAAAAATGTATGTACAAAAGTTGGGTATTAGTTGTAGGTCCTACAAAAATTTGTGGAGAAAATTGTTATTTGACCAACTTTAATTTAAGCCATCCCAAACACGTCTGTTCTCCAAATTCTGCAAACATATGATAGAACAGTTTAGATCGTATGACATTGTGGTATGGAAAAATACATCATTCATCAATGCACATTACCAACTTTTCAAACTGAGTTCATGTAATATCTTGAGCATTGAGCAATATATTCTTTCATTTTCAAATGCAGCAACAGCATAAGTTCACGCACACTTATATTAGAACTATCTGTCTATATATTGTCTAAATTATTATCAAACCAAATCCGATCAATTGACTTCAAAAACTAAAAGACCCAGTTTTTAAACTTTTTAATCCACCATACCATCTTCCAACCTCATAAATACATTAAAAACAACCACCCATTATTATAGACAACATAAATAAATAAAAATAAAAATTGCGTGGGTCCCGAACAAAAAGCTACCTTCTTTAGTTCCACCTTCGGAGGTGGAGGCTCCTGATAAAAGCTTGGCATTGGTGTTGCTTTAAATCCCAACTTCTTCCTTAACATTTTGATCTCAGCTTCTTGTGTTTCCTATTTAACCGGTACCCGAGGGGGGGGGGATAGGAAAAACAAATTTGGATCTCATAATCCACCACTGAAAATTCGAAAATCAGATAATTATGATATAAATATCACCTTAGTTTTGGCTTGCAAATTACTCTTTTCTACTTCCTTAGCATGAATCTTTTCCTCAAGTTTAGAATAGAACTGCCCCCAACAAAATGAAGGAAATTTTCTAAGTTCTAGGTCATGCAGAAAAACTCGAACAGTGGATATACAGCTGATTTGAAGGAAGCTAACCTCTCTTCTTTTCTCGGCTCTTTCATCACACCTAAAACTGAAATTATAGTTTGGAAGAGCACCCAACCTATGGGGTTTGGCATCTCCGGATATGGTACTTGGAGGAGATGCTTTTTTTGAGTTGTCAGCTGCTGGCTTCCCATTGGATAACTCACTCTTTGTCCCGGGAGCAGACCCCTGTTTCAGACATGATTTTTGATCACTAGATCCATTTGAGACACCAGAAGATTTCAGTACATCTTTCCCATCTCCGGAACTCATGGACTTCCCTTTCTTGCCACTGTCCTTCTGTGATTTGGAACCTTGGGATTCTTCTGACTCCTGAAACCCAAGTTTCTACAAGTAAATGAATTGCTAACATGATTTTCAAAGTTACTCTAACGCTTCGAGAAAGGTAACATTAAGTATAGATCAGTGGAATCAGTTCAAGCTAAGAAATCCCAATCCTTCTACCTTGGAAATGGAGACGGAATCGCTTCTTGGTGACATCGCAGATTTGCCTACGATACCTTCGACAGAAGAACCAATAGTTACATGGTCATTTGAATTCAGAATATTTTCTAGATTCTTACTCAATTCTTCAACTTCCATGCTTCCGTTGGGAATCCCATTTACTTTCTGCGAGTTAATTTCTTCTCCAGAGATGAGGAGTTCATGGTGAACACCATTTTCAAAATCCACCATATCATCGGCATCCATTGTACTCAATTGCCTAACATAAATCATAATACACACTACAGGCCTTAGCAGACAACAGAAACCCTTCCAACAAAATAGTTTTAATTAACTAGAGCAATGTATATCATTCCTATCGCAAAAACCCGATAACAGATTTCAATTAAGTCACGGTGGTCCTAAAATTGAAAAGTACAACATGACAATTAAAATACATAGTCAACCATTCATATGTAATACAATACCAATGCAGCACAAGTGCACAACAAAACCAACAGCCAAATAGCAATGCTATGTTCTCAACAGCAAGTCAGCAACATAGGATATCTAAAAGGCTAAAACAATGCAGAAATGGAACTTCTTTAATAACTGAAAGGAGCATTAACCCCGCAAGTTTTATGCTCACCCACTTCTTCACAAATCATACTACACCTTTCCAGTTAAACCCACTAATGAAAGCATTTTGCAAATCTGAAGCTAATAGTGATATACATGGACTAAATAAACAGAAAGTACTTCAGTGAACTGAGCAGTAGTTTTTGCTTGGACAATGCCGGTACTGGCCCATCCAATCTAATTCACCAAACATACCATTAACCCAGCACTTCATATAAAAATGCCCACAAGTATTGGAATATAAATATATACAATAATATGGGAGCCAAAGACAAAAGAATCAGAAAAAATAAAAATAAAAAAATGATTACTCCGTATAGATCTTCAAAATCACTAAAAGATCCAATCTTTACTTACTCCAAGATTCAAGAATCCAAGTCAAGAAATCTATTTTCATCTCAACTGCGACCCACTCCATCACAGAAATGTGTTCACTAAACACTCTTAACAGTATGTTAGTAACCAAAAAAAAAAGGAAAATGCTTTTCACGGAGACTTACCTGAGAATGTGGAAAAGGAAACTAAAAGGTCATCAAAATCAGCAAAGGGTTGAAAAGATCTGAAAGATTCTCAGCAGGTGTGGTCTGGCTGAGGATTGGAACTTTGTAAGATCTTTGTTTTTGGAAGTAATTTTCTGTTGGGGTATTTTCTTTTCGTTGCTTATTTACGGTGTTTCTTGAAATTGAAGTACGAGTGCGTGTTTTTTTCATTTAATTTTATATTTTTATTTATTTATTTGTAAGACAACTCACAACTGTCTGCTCGAAAGGCATTTTCCTTCTATTAAAAAAAAAAAAAAGCATTTTCCTTTTCTTTTCCCTGAGTTAAAGAATAAAAATAAAAATAGAATTTGTTTGGGGGCTGGTTTATATAAAAATATAAAAGTTGTGTTCTGAAAGATGTGTGTGTGTGTATATATATATATTTATGTTCAAAGAATTATGCTACTCTTGCACATTTTTTACACAATCACACTTGATAAACTTCTTTTTATACATCACATCACAAATCAAAAGCCCATATTCAGTGTCTAAAAATATTTGTAATGTAAAGGCAGAATTTTTCATGTTCAAATACTCATAAGTCCAATCTCACTGTTAAAAATATAGAAAATATTAGACAATTTGTGCGATTACTTTACGAGGCAAGGGAAGTCCAAGAATGACCTTCATGTTATTTTTTATTGACTTCATAGTATGAATTCAAACTTACACAATATATATATGATATCAAAGTAATGATGCTAGCATACTGCTTTGTATTGTTATTAATAAAATAAAATTGTTAAATGAAAGAATTAGTAAATAAAAAGGTATATTAAAAGACATTATATTGAGAAAAAATTCATTTTCCAACAATATATTCACACATGACCTACTGCTGAAGTAGTTTGTCCAAATCACTTCGTTTTTATCTAAGTTGCTTTTCTTTTTGCCTAACTCACTTTAAGTTTTTCTTAATCCTAGTAAAAATAAGAATAAATCTATCGTTATGGAACAAAGATAGTGCTTACTTTTACTTGTCATTGGAGATGGGAGCAACAATAAAAGATGAGTACTAAATTACTTAAGTTCTGAAAGTTTTCGGGGCTAGTGTGTAAATTACTCTGTACTGAAGACAGTCGGTGCTCTCGTAATTATCTTGACCGTCCAAGGGCACAACGGTCAAGCGAAACTTCGAAGTTTCGCTATTTAACCTTACACAGAACCCTTTCTATTTCTCAATTTTCCAGTTTTATCTCGTAAAAATAGGTTTTTTCTGCAGAATCAATCCTTGTTCTCCGACCCCTTTTTTATTTTCACCAGGTAATAAGCAAATCTTTAGCTTTACATATGCACATATGATCTGTTTATATGACTTTATCCAATTATACAAAGATATGATTTTTTTAATTCGATAACTGAAGAAGATGCTTTTTTTTTTTTTTTAAATAATTTTCTGTACTGATCTGTTGTTTTTTTGATTATTTGAGTGCAGTAAAAGCAGCAGAAAATGGGTGACAACAAGGAGAACGAATACGAGGAGGAGCTTCTCGACTATGAAGAAGAAGACGAAAAAGCACCCGATTCCGTCAACGCTAAAGTCAACGGCGAGTCCGCCAAGAAGTAATTTTCCAATGAATCTTTTGATTATCACGTATATTTATGTTTCTAGTTGTGTTTTGTTTACTACAGTTGATATGTTATGCTCATAAATTTTTCAACTTATGATTACTCTTCCTGTAAGCTTTATTAGTTGCTTAAATCTGTCTTTATTCCATTATGTAGATCTGTAGTTTATTGGTAATTTTGTACCAAATCTTTCCCCACTGATCCATTTTGGATTTATAAACCTATTTCATATTTATTATTGGATTGGATATTCAAATATTTGAATTAGCTTTTTAAACAGAATATAAGGAACTCAACTTTTTTGGTGTTTCTGGTAGTCTGCTAGAATTGTATCCACACTTTTAACCTTATTTTTCTAAAATATATTTCTTTTATCTGTTTTGTTTAAAAGATTTCTTACATATATGTAAGATAGGCATACATATATTTATAGAATGCTGAAATAGTGAAGTCATTTATCTCTGTTGTAGTCATGAAGAGCTGCATGTGGTTCAATAGGATTTGCAGTAATATCTGGCTGTCAAAATGCTGGATGTATAAGTTGATTCTCATTTTGGGATTAATTAATTTCTCTTTAGAAAACTTTTGTTATGGATGGCAATTTGTATCTGTGTCCAAAAGGTAATAATGCTGCTCTTGATTCTTTGTTTTAATTTCAGGGGCTACGTAGGAATTCACAGTTCAGGATTTAGAGACTTTCTCTTGAAGCCAGAGCTTCTACGAGCTATTGTGGATTCAGGATTTGAGCATCCATCGGAAGGCAAGATACTGCTTCTGGTTTATTTTAATTAATTGTGCTAATTTCTTACTAATGCATTTTATTTGTGTCTGGTTTACCGGATGGAATCAACTTATGGTTCCTGCATTAAATAATAATGTAATGGTATTAAAAGTTTAGCATTAGAGGTAGGACGATGGTAGCAAATGTGATTTTGTTGTTACTATTTCACCAATTATTATAGCACATCATCTCCATTTGCAATCACGTTTCCAAAATTTCAATGCCTCATTTGTGTGGTGAATATGACATAGAAGTTGTTTGAAGTATAGACAAATATAACTGTTCTGAAATTGGGATTCTGCATTAAAAAGCATTTCATAGATTATGAGAAATTCCAAATTTATGCGAACTAGTATTAGTGTTTTCATAATTGTATAGCTCACCATGAACGATCATGGAGGAACTAAAATGTTAATAAACTGACAGAAGTGCACAGAAGTGAGTTAAACCAAATTGCTGCTGATTGCTTTTAGTGTTTACAAGCTGGATTAGACTGACAATGTTAGTCAGCCCAATATGATTGCCTGTTGAATGCATATAGCCTTCTTTGAAGAAGCTTGCTTATGTATTTTCAAGGCTGTTTCATTCTTCCTTTTTTTTTTTTTTTGGGGGGGGGGGTTGGCTGTTTGGATTATGAGAAAATTGTAATGAAGAGAGAAGTTGAACGAGTTGGAAAAATTTAATGGAGGTTGAAATGTGTGGTTGTAATTGAATAGTTGTCAAATGTCAAATCAAGAGGAAGGTGAGATGATTGAAAAAAAATTATTAATTTTGGTAAAATTTTAGCCTCATAATGAGAACCAAACAGCCTTTTAGATAGGGCTGGGCCTCGGGCTAGGCTACCAAGGTTACCCCAAAAAGCGAATCAAGATTCCATTGATTATATATTCAAAACATTGAATAAGTATTAATGTGCATACTTGACATCAATATTATCTACTTTAGTGGGCAACTAATATGTTTTAGTTTATATTTGCCATAGGTCAAAGGTCCATATCCTTCTATACAACTAGACATCTATGATGCACGTACACTTCTACGAGGGCTACGTGCTCGGACACGGACACTCTTTGGACACTCTGTGGTGTAGATAAGCCCTGTGTAGGGATTTTACTTTATATACATACTTTTAAATGTCTAAAGACTGTAGAGATACTTTAAGGGCACCCCTCAGGCTAAGTATTATAACCTATATGAAATCATACTAAAATGAAAATGCTGATATTTACTTTTGACATTTTAAAGTACTTAAATCAACGTGTCCTAGTGGTGTCCTTGTTAGCAAGACGCTTTCTACATTTTGTGAATTTCGCCACTGTTAACAAACTATTTCTATTTCAAAGTAGAAATTGGTCAAACCAATTATGTCCACATATTTCATAGCACCCACTTGTAATACACAAATCTCACAACTTAGTAATATCTATTTCTATTTTGAGATAGAAATAGAATGCTCAGAGATTATTTTGCAATGAAATTAAATCACTACAAAATATTTGACACAATGTTGTTGTCAATGGCTCACTGCTACCCCCACCATATTTGTTCCCCTGTCCCAATTTTATAGCTTCATTTCAAGTTCCTACCCGAGGATGTTATACTTTCTTATTTTAGAATTTAAAATACGTTAAGGCATGCTTTCTAAATCCCGTTCAAAATTATAGAAGATGTCTTTCCTCTTCGTATCGTGTGGCCCCCCTTCAAGTTCTTGCTATTTTTATTTAATGTGCTTGTTATTATCTCCTAGAAATTAGTGAGTGCGAATTATTCTTTATTATGACATCTATTGTCTTTTGCTTCTCAGGTAAAACGTCATTATCACCCTACCTTGGGCGATGTTGAATCTTTAAAAATCTTTTTTAATTGAAACTGAGGCTACTTTGGATCAAATTTCATGGTTCTTCACCAGTTCAACATGAGTGCATACCGCAAGCTATTTTGGGAATGGATGTCATTTGCCAAGCTAAATCTGGAATGGGTAAAACTGCTGTATTTGTTCTCTCAACATTGCAGCAGATTGAGCCGGTTGCAGGTCAAGTTGCTGCTCTTGTTCTGTGTCACACGAGGGAGTTGGCTTACCAGGCATGAATCTAGCTTTGAAGTCTGAGCAACTTAATTTTTTGTACCTGTTTTCTGACCTGGAACATGGAGAGCCTCAATTTTTGCATTCATCATTCTGTGCACTGATTCACATTTATATTTCTTTTTTGTCTACTTATGATACTGACTAACTTTGTTGCATGTTTGTTTTTCGCAATTGCAGATTTGTCATGAATTTGAGCGTTTCAGTACGTATTTGCCAGACATCAAAATTGCTGTTTTTTATGGTGGTGTCAACATCAAAGTCCACAAAGATCTATTGAAGAATGAATGCCCTCACATTGTTGTTGGAACACCAGGAAGGATACTTGCTTTAGCAAGAGACAAGGACCTTTCCTTGAGAAATGTGAGGCACTTTATACTGGATGAATGTGACAAGATGCTTGAGTCTCTTGGTACGTCACCTTATTATTATGCTTCCATCAGAAAACATATCAATTTTGCTCACCTTGTACAATAAAAAAAAAGCTCCCACTTCTTGCTAATTATTTTTTTTCCCCTCCTCCCAGATATGAGAAGAGATGTGCAGGAGATATTCAAGATGACCCCTCATGACAAGCAGGTTATGATGTTCTCAGCTACACTCAGCAAGGAGATTCGACCAGTTTGCAAGAAGTTCATGCAAGATGTAATGTCCTATGGCCAGTCCTACTTGCTTATTAGAAGTCTTCCAGTTTTCCGTTATTCCACTTTCTGCTGGGGGTACTTGTTCAAAAATGCAGTGATTGAAGCACTATATACTTGCAATGTTACGTGTTTATCCAACTGACACAAAGTCGCCTGAATGAAAAGGTCCAGTGGAAAGGAAGATAGGATTGACTATGTCTAAGAGTGGTGCACCATCAAGTTTTCCGACTAAGCAATTTTTTTCCTTATCTTATGGCCTTTTTTGTTTTATATATTTTTTCTCCTTTTTTGTGGGAATAAGATAAAAGGGAAATGTTGGTGGTGGGAACTCAAAGTGTTCCATCAGTTCCATGGTAGTTTTTGTTTAACAGCAGCGACAGTAGTTGGTCTGGTTAGTGGAATATTTTGAAGGAGACGAATCAAAATGGAGTGGACCTCGATTCGGGGAATGTTCTACAGTCAATTCATTTCGTATTGGATACCATTAGTCTCGGATGGACTCCTAATATGCTTTACTATGACATTTCTTCCTTACAGCCTATGGAAATTTATGTGGACGACGAAGCCAAGTTGACCCTTCATGGTCTTGTACAGGTTTGTTTTTTGGAAATGTGAAACTCTTATTTAGTCATTTGAAAATTTGTTTTAGCTTAGTTGATGACATTGCTGGCAGCACTATATCAAATTGAATGAGCTGGAGAAGAACCGGAAGCTGAATGATTTACTCGATGCCTTGGACTTCAATCAAGTTGTCATCTTTGTCAAGAGTGTAAATAGAGCTGCCGAGCTGAACAAATTGCTTGTGGAGTGTAATTTTCCATCTATTTGCATCCATTCTGGCATGTCCCAGGAAGAAAGGTTTGTGTATTTTTGAAGTACTTTATTCTTGCATTGGGATTCTGGCTTTTAAATTCTCACTCTTTAAGTTAATGGTTTGAATTGATAGATTGACTCGCTATAAGGGTTTCAAGGAGGGGCACAAAAGGATTCTTGTTGCTACCGATTTGGTTGGTAGAGGAATTGATATAGAACGTGTCAACATTGTCATTAACTATGACATGCCTGATTCTGCAGACACTTACCTGCACCGGGTATTCTTTCATCCCCTTTAGAGTATTAAGTGTGTTTGATGTCCATATGAAAAACATGTTAATACTTTTTGGTTTGTCTTCAATTTGACAGGTGGGTAGAGCTGGGAGGTTTGGCACAAAGGGGCTCGCCATCACATTTGTCTCTTCAGCATCTGATTCTGATGTTCTTAATCAGGTTTGTTCCATAATATATGTTCAATCATAAATACTTTTTTGCTGCTTTCGTGTTCTGAAGTTGATCTATATCTTCTTACAGGTTCAAGAGAGGTTTGAGGTGGATAT
>CAVNYN010290916.1:603-45586 GCA_963692815.1 Nyctanthes arbor-tristis | reverse complement strand
GGAAGGAATTAAAACTGGATGCTTAGAATGGTAGTGCTGTTTCTGTCCCTTCCCCCCCCCCCCCCGAAAAGTTGATATACCTGAATGTAAACATCAAACAAACGTCGCCCTAAACCTTTCCAAGAATGTGAATCATCCATTTGTATCTCAGCAAAGTGAAGAGCAACTCGGTATTTCCCACTTTCTAATCCAAGGCCATAGTACCTCAATGAGCCCGGTGCTATTCTAGCCGTTTTATACAGTTCAGAATCCAACGTGTTGGTGATTTGAGAATCGGTTTGTGCCATAAATCTTTGTCCATTTGGGTTGGAAATGAAAACCCCTGAGCTGCTCACAGACCATTGACTGTTAGCACTTGAGTAGAGTGAAGCAGCTCCAAGAATTTCTGAATCATCATCAAAGTGGACGTCATCTGCCGAAACTTGTTTTGCGCCTCCGCAATTGACAGAAAATGACGCTACATAACATAAAGAGGAATTAAAAGTTTGATGATAGCTGAAGTTTCTGCTCTCTTTTCTACACATTTAAGACCTGAACTTGAATGTTAAGCCTTTTGAAAGAGAAAATTGTTGGCCACATCAAATGTCATTTTTGACACGATGGCTTATAATTTTCTTGTATTGCTTCGACATGAGAATTATTCAAATTGGAACCAATGTCGAGCCTAAAAAAAGCTACAAAAAATCTTCAACAAATTTTTACACTTCAGAAAATTCAACAAAACCAGTTAGGGCAACCAGTTAGGGCAATAGTAATATTGATGGAATTACGAATAATTGTGGTTTGAGAGGATAAAAATCCAAGATATCAGGTGCCCTCTTTTTCATCAATGACCCCATGCTATAGCCAAAAATCGTTTCTTAGGTTACGGTTTACGGAAAAATGAAAAATCTAGTACTTACTAGAAGGAAACTTGGTACTGCACCTGGAATTTCCTTGAAGACAATGCAACATGGAAGACGCCTTCCTGTATTGGTTAAGAGCTAGTCAAACAGTATCATAAAAATTCGGTTAACACTTTATAGTTGGAGAGTAATGTCTTTAATGTTCGCATCATTTCTGGATCCATTTTGAAGAATCATCAGAAAGAAATGAAGAAACATCCAATCACCATCACAGAGTGACAAAGAAGAGTTAAGCAGCCTGTTATCTGTTACAATGAAGAAGACATGTCCCTAAAGAACAGTAGTAAGGAGTACATAATGGGAGTAGCCAAACTACTACATATTATCTGTAATTACATATTAATCATTCATGAAGTTCAATACTATTTCATTTATTTTCAATGATATAGTTTCTAGCAAGATCGTGGATAAAGAAAATAATGATCTGTCTAGAGAATTTAAAAATCCAAGGTACTGGACTTGGAATAGTTATTTGGTTGCCCGATGATGACTCACCTGTTACCCAAACTAGTGTCTTTAATTGACGTTCCAGCAACATTCCTGCAAGAAATGAAGTGAGATTTAGCTCAACTGATAAAAACACATAGGAAGGCCCTCATTGGCTCACTATTGAGTCAGCCAACTGCACCTACACATAAGTCAACTTACATCGATATATCCATCCGATCCATAAGTAAATTTCCAGAGAGAGAATTGAAGGATACATCTCTGCAAAATTTTAGTTTAAAGTCACTTTATGCAAACCAGGCAAAAGGCAAGCTGGCAACTGAAAGAGACAGAATGCATTATGTAGAATTTCAGTGGTTTGTTAGAATCCCTGATTTTCTCATTTCTCAAGACAAGAATACATAGACAGGTACGTGAAATATATGTTTATACTTCCATTTTTTGCCAAAATAATTTTGTTCAAGAAGTTGTTTTCATATTGATTAAATGTAAATGTGCATACTTTATGGATATAGAGAAGCCAATTCAACAGTCCAATTGTACTTAATCTGGTTCTAAGTTTAGGGATGTGAGGCGGAGCAAGGATTTCAATATAGTGGGGGCCGGAAAAATGTTTTCAGGGAAAATACCTATCTAATATGCCCACATTAAAATAAAAATTTTAATATTGGGCTGGCTCTTCCATTCAGTCAATAACTAACCTACTGATAAGGGTTGTTTCTTTTGTTTCTCAAAATTAGAAATTTAAGAAAAGGAAAACCTAAAGACTCTTGGGACAAGTTACATTAATTCAAAGTTCAGAACTTACAAGGCAAGAAGTTGTGAACTTAAAACATCTGGAGTCAGATCCCCATTCAGGTTATTGCTTCCAAGATATCTGAAATGCAGACAAAAGCAAGGAGGCAATTATTATGCCACATTGGCCATTGAACAACTGTGGAAGGATAATATGTGCAAAACCATAAAAGCATAAGCAGGTACAATGTTTTTTTATTATCAACAAAGTTCCATATCTCCAAAAACTATAGTCATACATAATCCTCCATTTTTATATTCTGCATGTAATTGTCATAGCTAAAAGTCAGACAACATACATCATCTTTATGAGAGATGCTTGGTAATGGAATTAGTGTAATTCTTGACATAAATTTATCTTTACAATGAACTGATGAATGCACTTTCACGCAACGGAAACATCAGATTCACGCATCAGCAGTTGTAGCATACTTACAGGTACTGTAAAGAAGTGAAGTTTTTGAAAGAAGCTGGTATTGGCCCTGTCAACTTGTTGAAGCTCAAGTCCCTTTCATGGTGAAATCATTTGAGTGTAAGAGAATAATCATATTAATGAAATATATACAACCTATAATATTGGTAATTTAAAGTTAATCCTATAAGTAAGGCAATCATTATGGAACCATATACCAAGTCGAGATCATAGAATAGACAAATCAAACTGAACTTCAATAAAAATAATGGATCAAGAGAACTCATAACTCGAGATCATCTATGCCATCATCCATCGAATTAACTTACAGGATTTTCAAGTTAGGGAAAGTGCTAAGTCGTGGCGGAAGTTGGCCAGTGATTTGACATCTTCTCAATGATCTGTTAACAAGAAAGAAAAGCAAATATAATTTATATGTGCATCTGAAAGGTAATTCATCATGCACTTTGATTTTTACAAGAAAAAGGATTTGTTTTTAGATACTCTTGCAGCCTCTTACAATATGGAAACACTTGTCAAATTCTCTAAGAAAGCTAGAGAAGAATCGTCTCCAGATAGATCTCCAATTCTCCTGATTGAAAGGAAAACAAAATTATGAGAACACTGTGGCATATTCATAACATAAGTAAAGAGTAGGATCCAACGATAATATGACAGACATTTGTAAGCCTTTAAGCTACTGAATGAGCATGAAATTATTAGAGCAAATTGGTTTCGGCAAATATCAGAACTCGGGAAGAATAGCTGCTGTGCTTCAATCTAATGTTATCTATGAATTAAAAATATATTATTGGGATTTGATCAAATTAAGTGGGAAGTTACAAGCACTCTCCCCACCGGCAGGCAGTTTTGGTTTTTTAAACCAACACTCTCACAGCTGCAATATTGGATTAGGGAAGTTCATTGTGAAAAAATAGACAAACCTCTTGTTGTGTTATAATTTTTTATAGATAATAAAGCTAAAAACAATTACTGCTCATCCTTACAAGTCTTCTATTTTGGTTAGAGCACCATAGCTGCTTGGAATTGGGCCCTCAAGAGAAGTCCCTTCAAGCCTCCTGTTAGCAAACAATAGAACAACAAATAAAATTCTGGTGAGATATCTTCTCCAAATGGCTAGAAAAACTGAGGGATCATATTGGAATCTAATACCAAGCACCAAACATAGATCAGAAGGGAGATTGAATAAAGAAAATGCATACAGGGCTTTGAGATTTGTAAAGGTTCCAAAGAATTGGGGTAGCTTTCCCGTAAAACTATTACCAGATGCCCACCTGGAACATGGAAACAGTCTCCTTGTTAAATTACCTGATTGTGTATCAGCTAGTCTATTTCAAAGAACTAAGGAGTAAATTACAGTATTTGGAGCGACTTCAACTTCGAGAATTCTTCTGGAATTGGCCCACTCAATCCACTAGCATCAATGTACCTGATTGTTCATAAAAAGATATACATCAATTCAAGGGGAAGATTACCAAGCAGTTTTTTAGACTTTTCAAAGGCAAAAAAAAAAAAAAAAAAAGGCCAACACAATCCAGAAGGGAAGAAAGAAAAAGAATAGTAAAACTAAGGATCATTATTCCAAAGGGGGACTTGGTGTAGCTTGTTTCTACTTTAAATCACCTCGTCCAAAACCTTAAACTGTTATAGAAGTGTCACATTTGATTATTTAAACTATGTGTTCAAGCCATTCCATCACATGCACGGTGCATACACTTCTCCTTATCTGCCCGATGCATGTAAAATTTTCATAAATGGACTCCAAAAGGGAAAATTTGCCTAGATGAGAAGGTTGCACAGTTTCTCTTTCACAATATGAATTATTTCAAGGGAAAACACAAATATCGAAGAGAAGGATGAAGTATTTACTTACAATTGAGTTAAGGACAACAAATTCCCAAGCTGCGGGGGCAAGGTTCCTTGAAAATTGTTTGAAGCAAAGCTTCTGTATAGTGTGTAGCAAAAAAGAACTATATAAAAAAATGTGGAAACATTCGGAAAAGCTTGAAACATGATCGAAATTGGCAACAGAATTAAGAGATTGGATAATTTCTCACAAGGAGAGCAGCTTGGTTAAATTTCCGAGTTCTACGGGCACTGGACCTGTGAGGTTGTTAATTCCCAAACTCCTGCAACGTCAATAACTCAGGGATTAGATGACCGAGACATATATTAACAAAAACAAGGTTCATATTTTAAGTAGTATATAAGCAGTCTTGGATGATACTAAACAGGTATTCCATTTTCGACAGCTGCCCAATTTCTGGTGGGATGGATCCGTTTATCACATTCTGACCCAAATTCCTGAACCATAACATACAATCCATCAAATTAATTACTAAGCATATAAGAAAGATTATTAAACACTTGGTGAATTAGAGTCACTCACAAGTCCATAAGTTCGGTAAGCACAAACAGTTCTTGAGGAATTTCACCAGACACATCCAAAGCATATATTTTCCTGAATCATGTACAGATATAAATTATGCTCCTATCAAAAAATAAAAAATAAAAAATAATTATTAGACTAGAAAACTGGAAAAGCCGAGGAAAGTCGACTGACAAGTGGGTAATATGGCAAACGGTATCTGAACAATCACAGGCAATTCTGGGATTTGCAGTATCAGGAGCCCAAGGAGCATTTTGGATGCAAGGATCAACACTTAAATTCAATTTGCCTCTTAAATTCCAGTGATCAATAATCTTGTTGATTGCATCCACTATGCGAGAAACCAAACAACAGCTCATTCAAGTGTTTCAACATAAAATAATATATATGGTTAAAAGTAGACCACGTACAAGTTTATGATATCAAAAAGAAGAGGGAAAAACACTTAAAATTTGAAGCTAAAGATGAAAAAGGAAAACCTTCTCGGGGTTCAGTTTTTGGCTGGGCAGCCACCATTTCGAGAACCCATAACACAAAGACTGAGAAACTCAGAAACCTCATTACTGATCATACAATGAGATTGACGGAAGACAAAGTGGGTTAAAAACTGGTGACATTTTGGATATTTTGGGAAACAACAAGGGGATGAGTCCATGGCGAAATGAATTACTGGATTTTCTTTCTCGTAGAGTCAAGTTGACCAGCATGAAGCAAATATAATAAAGGCTGATGGCTGATGGCCGAAGAAAATCTACAAAATGCTGGATTTTATTTGTCTTTCTCAGACTGTTCTGTTCTGTTCTGTTCTGTTACCCGCCAACTCGCAGACGCACTGGCGCCCCCCTTCACCCCTCTTGTCAACATGATTAAATTTGAAATTCATCTAATCTAAAATGTTTTTAGGATGTCCTAAAATCACTCATTGCGTTTAAGATAACACGAATTTATCACATCAAATTATGCTATTCATTATCATCTTCATGTGCAAAGTGGGCCCCCAAAATAGCATTTACCTTTAAGAATTACTATAATACTACTTTTCTGCAGTAGAAACTAATTGAATAGGTCTCAGGAAAAAGATAATGACATATTGGGAAAGAAGATAATGATAAATAATTTTAAAGACAAATGGATAGTTATTTAATTTAATCTTTTTTTTCCTTGTATAGAAAAAACCTCATTTCAATTAGTGACAAACGTAAAAGATATTTAAGTAATCCGAGAGTTTTTTTTTTTAGAGTACAAGTTTGAATCTACATTAGAGCAACAAACATAACATGCATGTAGATATATAGCTTGGTGAGCGCAACACAAAGATATACATCAATATAGAAACCAGCATGAAATATTGTACGATGGTCATTATACGCTAAGCAGTTATCACTTCCCTGGGAAAATTGAGGTATGTTGCTCTTTTGTTATTTGGATCAGGATTAAAGGTTTTAGGTTAAAAGAGTTGAGCAATAACAGCTTAAAATGCAAAAGAATTGTGAATATTGGGTGTTTGGAGACAAAATAAAGTTTGGAACCGTTCCACGGCATCCACTATTCAGGATAAAAACATCTCCCGCCAGACATATAACCGATTTATACCGCCAGATGTTTATGTGACGGAAGATCATTGAGAACTCAAATGTTGAAACTACATTTAGGGTCTTTTGTATAAATTATTATCCTTTTTATTTTAATTTTAATTAATTAAAAAAAACGACATTTTTGTCATTTCAACCAAAAATAACAATGAACTTCTTTTCCTCTCGTCTCCTGTCCTTTTTCTCCGCATATGAATGGTGGACAGAAATCAAATTTTAGTCAATGTGGTGATGAATATGACATTTTCAATTGTTCAACCATGACAAATTTTCAGTAATTTTGAAAGTGAATGCTCAACAGTACCGTATTTAAATATACAATGAACGCTACGCTAATGCTAAAGTCCAAGAGGAAAATCCATCAGTGTCTTCCCCAATTTGAACTCCAAAACTTGAAAAAGTCATATTATGTTGTTATGGTACCATGCTTAACACGACAACCAGCAAGCATTTATTACTCTTCGTTAGCTGTTAAACCAATTCCAAGATATTAATAAGGCTCTTGTTTCTGTTGTTGAGGGAACAGCTACCGAGACAACTAATCTCAGTTATTTAGTCTAGTTTGCTTATTGACTTGGAAAGCGTTTTTTTCATTGTTAGTTTCTGTTTTAACGTAAACTGACATCACACCAATAAAGATTAAAAAAATAATCAATTTTTAAAGATCCATTCATTTTTAATCTAACTCTATCTTGAAAACGGCAAAAAACGCTATAAGAAAAGTAAAATTAAATTTTCGAATGAGTTAAATAAAAATATATTTATATCTAGTTTCATCAAATAAACAACGAAAAATCATTGACTAACTTTGGATCTTTCAATTGGCTGCCGGCCAAGCCTAGCAAGTAGCAAATAAAATCCTCCAATTGATACTTGTTAAAAGTTAATGGGTTTTTTAAAACTAATTAAATATTAAAAAATAAAATTTCAATCATTCAAGATTATTTGATTTGCATAGAAAAAGATGTGCGATATCAATTAATTAGTGGCTTCTTGCATATTATTAGAATTAGATTAGCTTAGAAGCGTAAAATAATTTGGTATAAAAAAAATTGTGAAATAATTTTGGAGTACTCAAACTGAGCACTGATTCGATAATGACACGTAGCAATATGAGTCATAATATGAAACTTGCAAAAATGCCCTTCTCAAAATATACATAATAACTTCTCAAAATAGCCAGTGTTCGAATTGTTGAACTTATAATCAAATCTTATCTTATTTTATCTTATCTCATTATTATCCATTTTAAAATAGGATAGTAGTCATATATAAGTTTTCCCGTCAAAATTACTATCCAACTTTTATATATATGCTTCTTTTATTTCTTTATTTTATTTTATAATAATAATAATGATACTTATATGTTCTCTTTAGAAAAAAATAATACTTACCAATTAGTTACATTTTGCTATTATTTTATTTTATAATAATATACAAAAATTTATATATGTTTTTATTCTATATATAATATGCTATTTGTTATCCATTAATATTTGTTATACACATTCTATTAGTTTTTAGATTATATTCAAATATTTAATATTTCTTCAAATTTTTAACAGTTGAGAGACAAAATTCAAGTATCGAGTTATTGAGACTTCTTCTTATTTCGATTAAGTGCCTATTGAGAATATAATAATAATAAAATATTATTAAATCAGTTTTAAAACTTTTAATTTAATTTAATACGATAAATCATACGTCATAAAACCTAGGGCTATATGTTTAGTACATTACTTAATTTATTATTTTTTCTCTAAGAATGTATATATTGGTAAAAATTTAAGTTGAGGGGATACGATAGTAATAATCTATTATTATCTAAATCAAGGGTAGTCTTCTTCCCAGTTTTCCGCTTAAATGCTTGGCCAATCAAATATGTCCGTTTATGTCACTGTGACTTTTTTATATATATTATATATCTATCTATCTATTATCTATTCTATTATTATTATTATTATCTATTATCTATTATCTATATCTATATATCTAAATTAAGAGTAGTCTAAACAAGTTTTCTCACCTAAATCTCTTACGTCATGGCTGATGTAATATTTTGTGTTTTTATTAATGTATTTTTTTTTATTTTGAAATGACTAATTTGTTTAATTTAACCTGACATTTCATCTTATTGTGTAATATAACTCTAATTTTTTAAACTTGACATTTTCAACCTCACATCTCACTTTTTTTACGTAATCTAGCATTTTAACTTAAATAGGCAATAATACCCCCAATTCTCATTAATTTAAAATCTATATCTATATTATATTATATTAATCTAAATCAAGTGTAGTTTCTACCTTATTTCTCGCATTTAACTGGTACTGTAAGCTAACTGACGTTATATTTTATCTATCTTCCCATGTTTTCCTCTATCATGGAATTTAAAATTCCATTTCCCATTTCTCAAGGAAACCCATAAATATTGAATTTTTTCCCATGACTTTGATATTTTTTATGAAAAACAAATGCAATTAGACACACTGTAAGTTTGCGAAAAATGCATGTAATGAGAAAGGTTATGTGGCTTATTTCATTGCAAGGAGAATGGCTTACCAAAATGTCGTCAACAGCGGTTGGTAGAGTTAAATACTTGACAAGTTTATACTTACACTATAACTTTAGAAGACAATTATGAACTTAGTTCGCCCTCAATGATCTTTACTTGAATGTCAATAACTTTTGAAGGATATTTTGGTCTCATTATCATTGGAAACACGTAAAGCTTACATGTTTAGTATTTTTTATTTTTTATTTTTTAAATTTTTAATGTTTTAGCATGATGAGTTGGAAATTGGAAGCTAAAGAAGTTTTTGCATTTAGATTTGTTTATAAAAAAATCGACCACTAATAAATTTCTCACTATACTAGTTCCATTTTTCATAAATTTGAGTTTCAAAATCATATAAGATGGAAATTTCAAAGATATTTAGAATGCAAATAGTCAATTCATAGCTCAAGCATGAATTTGACTAATACAATATTAAGATCGGGTGCTATTTTTAATAAATAAAGACTTATACTCATACCATGCAAGTTGATTGGTCACACTGAATGTAAAAAAAAAAAATCTCCATTAATGATTTTAGTGGTCTAATTGTTTCTGTTGATATAAATTCATCTTTTTATTATATTTGCACTACTGTTTTTATTTGATGCACCATATTTTTATTGCATTAGAGGGGCTTAAACTTGTTTTATTATTATGTTTAAATACTATGCTTTTTATTCACATCTTTATCATTAATTAATTTTTCAATAATTAAAATGTTAGGTTTATAACTGATTATTTATAATTAAACATATTATATTGTGTTAGCATGCTTTAGAGTTAGGAACAAATTTTACAACATTCTTAAACTTGACATAAATATATAAGCCTTGTGACAACCATATCTGAAATGTTTTGACAAAAAAATATTTTTACGGACATGAGGTACTATTAATTGGAAAAATTAAGAGCAAAATTGCAATAAAGAGTTGTGGATTTAATTAAAATAACAATCAAACATTGAGGATCTTCGGTACAATTATTATGTGGTGCATAAAACAATTGTTATAGTGCGAATATAATTACTTGTAAAAGAGTTCTTTGAAGAAATATGTTACAATCATATGTTATGTTATTGATTATCTCACTTTACTCTCTCTCTCTCTCTCTCTCTCTCTCTCTCTCTCTATGTATATATATCATGTAAACTTATGTTGTTCTATTTCCTTCCCCGAAAACATATAATTTGTAGAGAAAGAGAGAGAGACCGTTTCATTGTCAATGCTTGTTGTTGATTTTTTTACTAAAAAAGAATACTTTTATTATTGTTTAAAAATAAATAAAAAAGAAACAAAAGAGAAAATGTCAAATTAACCATACAACCAATTCAATAGGTGATGTAGACAGTATACCGACTGATTATTGGCTTAAGAAATATATTTGTACGTATAGTCACCCTCAAAAAATATCCACATTCCGAGTCTACAAAACTATGGTTAATTGCATAATAATAACAATAACAATAAGAACAAAAACAATACTGTTAAAAAAATAATAATAATAATAAGAACAATAACAATAATTCTTTAATGCAATTGCGTTCATTAATTTTATTCATAATGAATAAATTTACCCACCCCACCACAGTAAATAAATATATAAATAAATAAAAGAAATTAAATCTTTAACTACGTATTTTGATATAGATCTCACATTTTCTTATGATGGTTTATTGGGCTTGTGCATTTCTTTTCAGAAAATGCTATTTAAAGGGAATTTTCCCAAAATCTTTTATAAAATTGATCGGTTTTACCATTTTACCTGTATTGTGTGATTAGGGAAAAAATAATATATGAGTAAGATGAGAATTTTATAAGAATAATGTTATTTATCTAGACCGAAAACTGGTCTTCAGTCTAATTTTCGTCTCCTTGTTGGTCATTGAATAAATACAAATTCCCATATATTTATCCATATCTACTCATCCTCCCGTGTAGTGATACCAATTAGATTGGAGACTATAAGTAGCATCAGGCATTTTATAAAGACTTTCTTACAAATATAGACACTAGTCTCTAACTTTTCATACTTCTCTTTATTATTTTCTCTAATTTCATCATTTTGTACTTCAACTATTGAATCCTTTTATCTTTTTTCTTTTTTTGAAAGGGCAACTATTGAATCCTTGCTCCTCGTTGCATTGTAAATCTAATCACTGTTGTGTAAATGAATTTTACCATAAAAGGCTCAACTATAGTTATTGTACAAGTTGTGGCAAGTTAATTCATTCTCTCTCTCTCTTCCTCTCTCTCTCTCTTCCTTTGATATTACAAAGAGAGTAAGGTAACTCTTAAACCAATGGTTTAAAAATCAATTAGGATGTCATCATACTACACATCTTGTCTTGTCAATTCATTTCTAATATTAAATTGGATCTTGAGTTTCCGCTTTAACTGCTTTTGTTGTCCAAACGTGGGACTCAGCCCGGAGCTCTAACAAATTATTATGCCAATTATATATCAAAGAATAAAGAGTTTATTGAGGCAAACTCCCTCACCATATATCGCCTTTTTTATGAGAGAGAGAAGAAGAATCTTCAAAAATTAGAAAAAGAAAATAAAGGGAAGTTTGGTCTGTTTGGTAACCCATTATATATAGAGTAATGCTACACATTTCCGTTAGTTTACCAATTAGTTCACTAGTTTACAATTTTAATCTTAAAATATATAAAGCTCAAATTATTTAAATGCTTTAATTGACAGTTTTACCCTTTTTATTAATACACAACCGGTGAATCTATTGGTGAACTTATATGAATGTTTATCATTACTCATTATATATAATAGTTATCATATTTATTCAAATACAAAATTCAAATCTATGCCACATCGAATGAAATTCACACGAACTTCATCATCATAGAATTACTCACAAATAAAAATTCTAAAAAGACATGAAATTGTGAGGCATCTCCAAACATTATTAGAAAAAAAATTATAAAAGGGAAGTTTGTTCTGTTTTACAACCCATTATATAATAATAATCATATTTATCCAAATACAAAATTCAAATTTATGCCACATCAAATGAAATTCACATGAATCTCATCATCTTAGAATTACTCTCAAATAAAAATTTTATGCAGACATGAAATTGTGAATAACTATCTTATTAGATAGTTATCTATCATAATAAATTTATATTTAAATTTGGATAAATGTGATATCTATTACTCCAAAAATGGATTCCCAAACGGACCCTTGATATGTAAACCATATAAAATTTAGGAAATTGGAAAACTGAATGACGCATACTTCCGCAGCAGCGTACGTATGCGTGCAGCACTTTGCACCGTCAGAATTTGAGACGCCTCCTCCCTCCCCTTTCGACGGACTTTTTGAAATGAATTTTTAAGTTCTACCTCTTTATCTCAAAGTCTTGTTAATTGGTCGAAATTACTGTGGGTTTTTTATTTTCTTTGTTGACAACCTTTCAATTATCGTTCTCTGTGCATACTTTGGGTAAGTTTCTAGTACCGTGCTTAACCATGTTTTTTTTTTTTTGGGTCGGCTACATAGTATAATTTAGCATATTTCTATTTGGGGTGTTTCTTGAGTAATTGTATGAGGTTAATTTGCTGTTTTTGGTGAATTTGGATGCTTAGATGGATCTGGCTATACAATTATGGGTCTTTTGTATTCTTTTGCTTTTGGATTATTTATGTTTAATAAGTTCATTTCATTTTTTATTGTTATATTTTATTGATCATGAGTAATTATAATTTTGAATTTGTCTTCTCAATGTTATGTTTTCTATTTCAGTCAAAAGTTTTCGAACCTTGAATTAAAAGCCTAGTAGTCGGGAAATTGTGAAAAAGTAAAAAGGGAAATGAAATGTTTCTCGAGGCATGCTCAAGGCCAATGGCTAGAATTTTCTGCACTACCAAATCTACAGAGAAGTGGGGAGAAGATAGATTGACACATATTAGGAACTGTAATAGATTTTTGAAATTTCTTGAGGACGCAAAATCACGTTCTTCTAAAGAGATTGTTAAAAAGTTAGTATCTTGTTAGAGGGATATGTACTTTCTTGAAACTGGGGTGGCTATGCTCCCGATCTCCCGTAAAACCCAATTGAAAGTTAGATTTCACTAGAGCTCTCCATAAGCTGGTTTTTGGATTAGTGGTACCTCTATTTTTCCAATTTGTGTGGATTATAATGTAACTTGGACTTCCCCTCCCCCTGCTTGCTAACAATATTGATTGAGTTCAAGGTATAAAATAGGTTTTATTGTTAATTTGATATTATCTCTTTATTTCATTTTTGTAACAAGTTGTGTTTCTCCGAAACTTTAAATCATTTCGCTCTGTTTGTCAGACGTTTTTGGTCATTGTTCATTTAAATGATTACATTGTGGGAAAATTAGGTAAAATGGCTGGAAAAGTTGTTTCCAATCTACCAACACCATCATTTGAGTTTGAGCTCGTTGAAGGTGACACTGGTGATAGCAGTACTATAATAGCATCATCTAACCAGATCAACCCATGGATTGATCCAGCAAAAATTAAATTGCGGCACAGAATTGGAAGAGGACCTTTTGGTGATGTTTGGCTGGCAACTCATCATTACACCGCCGAAGACTACGAGGAGTATCATGAAGTGGCAGTTAAAATGTTATATCCTGTAAAAGAAGATAACATTAGGGATGTTTTGAATAAGTTGGATAATTTGCTTACAAAGTGTCGAGGGTCAGAAAATATTTGTTGGTTGCATGGCCTTTCCATTATTAGTAAGAAAGTGAGTGAAGCTGTTGAAATTTATGTTTTGCTGTTTAAAATGTTTTCCACATTTCCATTTATCACCATTAAGAGGAGAGGAGAATGTATGTAATGTTGTGATCATTATTCTGAAACGTTCTATGCTTGTCTCCTTTCAGATATGCATTGTTATGAAATTTTACGAGGGCTCAATTGGTGACAAGATGGCGAGTTACAAAGGGGGGAAACTGCCACTAAGTGACGTTTTAAGGTGATCTTTTATTTTATATTCTTGGACATTTTTCGGAAAAAAGAATGCTATCATTGCATAAGAAACACTATCTTCTCTTTCATTAATTGTGGTTGTCTCCAGGTATGGAGCAGATCTGGCTCAGGGAATAATGGATCTGCATGCAAAAGACGTCCTTATTCTCAACCTTAAACCTTTTAATTTCCTTTTGAGTGAGAACAACAGGGCAATCCTTGGCGACATTGGAATTCCACATGTTTTGCTTGGGGTTCTATTAACAAATACAGAGATGACTCGAAGACTTGGTACTCCCAATTACATGGCTCCAGAACAGTGGGAACCAGAAATAAGAGGTCCAATATCTTTCGAGACTGATTCATGGGGATTTGGTTGCAGCATTGTGGAGATGTTGACTGGTGTTCTTCCTTGGAGTGGTAAATCAGTTGATGAAATATATAAATTGGTTGTGAAGAATAAAGAAAAGCCAAGTATCCCTAGTGGCCTCCCTCCAGCTGTTGAAAATGTCATTATTGGTTGTTTTGAGTATGACTTCAGAAGTCGCCCTATAATGGCTGACATATTACACGCATTTAAAAGGTATTGATTTTGTTTGTTGTTTTGCTTTGTCGTTAAGATGTTTTTAGTTTAGAGGGTCCTGAAGCACTTGCACGGACATGCACTAAGCGAACACTTTGGTGGAACTTTTCTCCTAAAACTTGTTAAACCTTGCACATTTTACTAATGGTGGTTCTTATCACGGACCTTCTGATTTTATGTGCAAGCTCTAGTGGCATTCCCCTTCAGCAATATGCTGCTTCTATTTCCGGGGGTTCGGATGACACTGTTGGTGCACCTCTGTTCTGGTGTCTCCAAAAATTTTATTCTGTGTTCTTTATCAACCCTTAGCTAATCTGAATAGCGATAAGGATCTTTGTAGCTGTCCCCAAATGAATATGAGATGATGTTTTACTGAGTGGAGAGAACATATGATCAGGGAAACGATATACTACTACGAATTTCTTTATTTACCCAAAATGAGATGCATAATTTGTTTAGAAAGGACGGGTCTAATAAGACGGCATTCAATTGGAAACCTTTTGCGTCAGTTTCTGAGCCAGAGCACATTTGATCTGCTTCTGCAGTATGTTCCCTGTACGAAAGGGTCTTAACTCTTGACTTTCTTTTGGAATGGCACAGACGCTTCAATAGGCATTAATATTTAGCTGATTTTTACTTTATTTGCAGTTCACAAAATGCTGTTCACCAGGATGGAGGCTGGACGGGGCTCGGAAGTAAAATGATTAGGGAGAAACCAGGTGGCAGTGGCTATACCGAGTGGTTCCTTGCAAAAGACCACCTCCAAGTGGGTGACATGGTGCGATCAAGGAAATCACCAGACTCCTGCAGCCCTGAGAGCATGAATGTCCCAGAGGGGACTGTGGTTGGCTTGGAACGTGATACTGATCAGGATGGATTTGTTTTGGTAAGATTACATGGAATTCATGACCCGATAAGAGTTCATGTTTCCACATTAGAGCGAGTGACATTTGGATTGGCTGCGGGAGATTGGGTTCGTCTGAAGAAAGAAGACAGAAAGCATTCTCCCGTGGGCGTCCTTCACTCAATAACTCGTGATGGAAGCGTCGCTGTTGCATTTATAGGACTGGAGACTCTATGGAGGGGCAACTACTTGGAGTTCCAGATGGCAAAGCCCTACTGTGTGGGGCAGTTCGTCAGGCTGAAATCAAAGGTTTTTAGCCCCAGATTTGACTGGCCTCGGAAAAGAGGTGGGGAGTGGTCGACTGGAAGAATTTGTCAGGTACTGCCAAACGGCTGCCTTGTAGTCAAGTTCCCGGGCAGATTAACATTTGGGGATGAAAACAGCAGCTTCTTGGCGGACCCAGCTGAAGTTGAACTGGTATCTTTCAACACTTGCCCTGGAATAGTGGATAAGTATCAACATCTTGAGGACTTCCATTGGGCAGTCAGGCCAATGTTAATTGCATTAGGGCTTTTTACATCAATGAAGTTTGGCCTCCTCATCGGCAGGAAGATTGGGAGATCAAAGACTAAGAAGGAAGCCAATCATGCCCTTGAGAGATCAAAGACTAAGGAAGCCGATCATGCCAACCAAAATGGTCAAAACACGGATGGTTCCACTGTTGCTAACACTGCTTGGCGTCGTCCAAAAGTGGGGAATATTTTTAGATAAATTATCAATCACGGGTAACTCCAGTCGCGAAATATGCTGGTGAACTTGCCATAACTCCAGCTAAAGATTGCCAAGAAACTCAAAAGGGGAGAACTGAAACTCTCTTGACAGGAACTGAAGTTGAGGACTAGGAACTTGTTACTGTAAATATATGGTTGTTTATTTCATGACCGTACTTTGTTATTCATGTACATATATGCATGTTCAATTCAATCATCTGCTGTTTGTTATCTGGTCTGGTAGGTCACACGTTTTCTTGGTTTTATTGGCAAGGCATAAGGAATAAAAACATGTCGTAGGAAAAAAACACAAAGCTAAGTCCTTTTATTCTTCTGATAATACCATTTGATAACTTTTCTAACCAAGCCTTGTTTTAAGGCTCTTTTAAGTTTCAGGAGCATTTGTTCCATCAACAACAACGGGTATATAACGCTATCATGGATAAAAAAAAAAAAAATTGTTATTCCAGTGTGTTGAAAACTCAATGTGTATATAAAGGTTATAATTTAATAATAAACTAATTCCTATGAATTCACATGTCGATTCTTATTTTTACCAAAAGGAGAGTATGACAATTAAAATTTCGTTCATCATGGATTGCTTTCCTTAGGGTCCTTTCCCTAAAAATGATCTAATGTCCGAATTACACCATATGATGCTATATATATATATATATATATGATACTAGATTGATACTAATCCTTTCTCTCTATAGAATTTTGAAAAGGCTCATATTACTAAAACACCACATTTTTAGTCACTTTCAATGTTTATTATTAATTAAATTGTAATAATAAAATCAATAAATCATCTTATTAACCATTTAATTTGAATGTTCATATATTTACTTGCACCACAAATAAAAACACTGTTATATCTTTTGCATGCACCACAAATAAAAACCTAAAAATATATAAATTCGCGCCCAAAAGTATTTAAGTTTTAAGTATGAAAATTTTAATTAGAACACACTCATATTTTCATAATAATAATAAAATTATATGACATATATGTTGGTATATTCACAAAGAAAGAGTTTTGAATCGGCAAAATAAGGAAAAGGAAAGAAAAATGAAAAGATTTAACCAAGAATGTATTGATTGATCTAAAGCCATGTCTGGTAGGATTTGTGGAGGCTATTTCTTTGGAGATGATAAAATCATTTTTCGTCCCTTTTATAAATATTTTTTATTTTAATAGTAACGTTAAATTTGTAAATAAAACATAGTGTATTTATCAAAACTATTTTCAAATTGTTGTGTATATATAATGTGTGTCATTAGTACCCTTTTGAAAAAATAAAAAATAAAACTGATTTATAAATGGCTGCATGAATATACAAAGAAATTAACTAACGCAAATACAATTAATTCAAAAATTGACTCCATAATTTTGTTTCACACAATACAATGCAATTCAATAAGAAAGAAAAACAACGTAAAAATGTCAGTTTTTAATCTACGTTTCTCCATTGCATAACATAACTAAATATCATCATTGCGGGCGAAAATCCATTGTCTTATGAGACATGTCCCAGATCAACAAATTGGTTCCAATTGAAAGGAAGGACGAAAAAGATAAAAAAATATAAATAAAATGAGTTGAGTTGGCCAAAATGTTGGATTCACTTGTACGGAGTACAAACAAAAACAAGAGTTTAAAGAATCGTATGCATAGGATAGTGAAGGAACAAAATGCCAGACCAAACAACTACAATCTCTGCAAAGGAAAGATTTTTTTTTATTCTTCCGATCTTGAATACAGTAAGTAACTATAGACCTGCTAGATTTACAAAATTAACTAAAACTATCAGTGTGAAACCTCATTTTGTACATTTACATCTGAAGGGGGTTTTCAGTCACCTTTCTCAAGTGATTTTTTCAATTTTAGAGCATAAAGAATTATGGAATTCACCTGTTTTCTTAGTACACCATTATCGACTAAGAAGGTCATAAGCATCCTCTTTAGCTCCTCATCTACCAAGCTCGGGTCATCTTCCAGGGTATTATCTCCGTTGGGGGTTGAAGATGAGTAATCAGGGTCTTCAGCTAGATGCTGTGCCTAACAAATTTTGAAAACAAATGTCAAACAACTTGTGCTAAAGAGACTTCCGGAAAATGGGAGGGGAAAAAAAAGAAAAGGAACTTTACAGGATTCAATATAAACTAAATTGAAGAATCTCGTGCAGAATACAAAACAAATTTGTACTTCCCTTCTATCTATACTGCAAAAGGGGCAATCATGATGAATTTATGCCTCCAGAGAATTAACATACAGAAATCAAAATCAGCAAGTCCAATTGCTCAATCAGTTTAAGCTCGCATCTCCCTGATGAAATGGTTGTCGAAAGGGATCTTTCCTCAAATAGACACTTCATGCATATTCAGTACAAAGTATCAAAAAATTTCAAAAAAAAAAAATTATTTATACTTTGTTTCAGAGAAGACTATGTGTGAAAGTGAAGGAAAAATTATTAGATTACATGACAATTATTTTTTAAGAAAAATATTAAGGTAGTTGATAACGAGTTTCGGGGAATGTCTCCAAAACAGCAAAACTTAATGGTGCATCCATGTCTAATCCCCCTGCCCAAACATGTCATTATTAGCTAACGAAGGTGTCAAGCAGAATATAATATAAAATTTAGCCCCTAATTTAATAATAAATACTGAATCCAGCCATTCAACTCATTCCTAAACCAACGGCAATAGTGATAATGGCCCATACAGTGCATCAAAAGGTGAGAAAATGAAAAGAGTTATCAGGAGAACATATTTTTCAACAATATATGTTTTGCAAATCTGGTTTCGGTGTCCCTTCCTCTGGCATTTATTATACTGAAGCACCAAAAAGTCACAATATCAAGCTTCATAACCCATTCTCTTACAGAAGATACACACACACACATATATATATATAAAATAAAGCAAAAAATGTTTTTTGAATCAAAGTGTGAGGATGTGCGATAGTGCCACAACATAAATGATATAAGAATTAACAAGGAAAAACTCTAGAGTACCTCTTCAATTAGAAGGGCGATATGATTGTCCGATGTGCTCACAAATTCCAAAGCATCCGACATTGATGAAACATCCATGTCTAGAGTATCTTCTGTTTTATGTGTTACATTAACCTGGCATTCCTGCAATTGATTGTGAAGAATCTTGCACTTATCTAGCAGCTTCCTCCAAGAAGTTCTTGCTTGCGCACTTATCTCCCTCTCTTTTTGAAGGAGGTCCTGAACTTGCACAAGTTTCAAAAAGCTTAGATTTTTTGAGAGACATTATATCCATCCAGATGTTTATATCTCTCATAAAAATCAGCTGTCCGTTCAATAAAATTAAGAAAGATGGTTGCCCAGCACTTGGATACAAACTTGCATAATAGAATTAATAAATTGAAAAATTAAGTCTCTGACTTTCTAGCCAGTTATTATTTCCTCTTAAAGGAGTTTTGATATTAATGGCACAAGTAGCACAAGAATTACAGTATTAAAGCATATAAGAGGCACTTGAAGAAAATCATAATAAAAAATTAAAAAATAAGTGATTACAGTACATAAAGCACAGGAAACGAAATAAATATGCAACATGAGCAAGTCATAAGACCTCAAACCCTGCAGGATTGTGGTCGGATAGCTAACAAGAAATTGATGCTTTAAAATAAAACGGCTAAATTATACCTCTGCCTCAGATTTTTCTTTGGATGATTGACCAAGTTGCTGCTTCAATTCTGCTTGAGAACTTCTTAGAGATTTAACTTCTTTTACAAGAACTTTAATATCAGCTTTAGACTTCAGTTCCAGTTCTTGATGTTGCTTCAACAATTCTTCAATCTGCTGTTTTGTGGAACACAAGTCCTGCTGCAATGCATCTTTGTCGCTGACAGATGTGTTGGCAGATACTGTATCTAAATTTTGGCCCTGGAAAGAGTTCCACATTAATCTGAAATCATTCGGAATGAAATAGTATCATCATGATACAAGATGTACATTGAACAATGTTTTGAGAAAAATCAGATATAGAAAACCTGTTGAGCGTTTAACTTTAATTCCATTTCCATTGACCTGCGCCGAAGTTCTTCCATATCCCATTGCATTTGAGTGACTCTTCCCCGTTCAACCAAGATAGCTTGTTCAAGATTCTCCTTACTTTTTTGTTTACTAGTTTCAAGCTCCACTTCCAAATCCTTCACCTGTAGATATAGTTAAACGGACAAACTCAAAGTTAACTGCAACCATTATATTACATGGAAACAGACAAGTATTTGGCAGAAATAGGTGCTATCTCATCTAAGGGAAATAATTTTCTCCAAATTAGTAAATGCATTTACATCAATCCTGAAAAGTGAATATGTGTGAATATTTATATTTACTGTTAGCCCCCATTTTTGAGCCAGACTGGACACCTGATCTGGATTTGATGGCAAGTGTACCACTACCTACCAAATATTTTTTGGAATTTGACAAGTAAATCTTTTTCCTAATTCCCAGTACTTTCATATTATTAATTATCATTGTCTGACAGCTATCTCATCTTTCCTTTGGGCCATCCATTCATTTTCTCCTAATTCTTTTCTTGGCTAAGATAAAATCCTACTTAATTTTCTTTGCTTCGTTTTCAAGCTTTACACGCTTAAGAAATATAACAATTCTCAAAGAATAGTCCCCATGTGTGAGACAAGAATAAAATGAAATAGCAGGAAAAGGGTAGTGTCAATTTTCATACCTTCGTAGCAAGATAATCTTTCACAGCAATTTCTTGATTTAACCTTGATATGAGATCCTCCATGTCAGTTTTGGCTGTGATCAGCCTGCGTTGCATCAATGTAACCACTCTGTTCATCTTTTGGCGCTGATCCATAGGGAGAACCAGTTGTACATCATCTGGAAGCTGAAAGTCTGTGTTTCCAAGAGTTCCAATGTTTCTCAAGGCCTCAGTCCCACCGTAAATGTCAACGGATGCATACCCATTTGAACTAGCAATTGCTAAATTTGAGAATTCACTGCCCCTTTGAGAACTCCTGTCACTTCCAATACTCTCACTTGAGACTTTTCGAGCATGAACACCTACTTTACCACGATCTTGCTCTGAAAGAATTTCCAACACATCCCCAGTATGATGAGATATTTGAGGACTGCCATTACTAGCATCATTCTCCACATTACTATGAATCTCTTTACCATAAAGTTTATGCTTCGGAAGACCTTCAAGTTGTTCTAAAATAGCCTGTCCCATGGACAAACCCTCATCTATATTCGACATTCCATACTTAACAAACTTATCTATTGGACTTGTTAAGTCGTCATCCAACGATAGATCCTCCGTCCCAGCTTCAGAATTTTCCCTTGCAAGGCTCGCTGTTCCAATCTCAGATGCCTCGTAAGCAGTATCACTACCATAATCCGATGTCAGTGATGAACTGCCAGCTACTGCAGACAAGCTTGAACTCGGACGAAACTGAAGTGACGAATTTGTTGTAGTCACCGTAATATTTGAATCTGGAGAGTTCTGGCCATCTTCTTGAAATGCTAAAAAAGAATGGTGATGAGAATTATGGCTGGGAGAATGAATGTCAATAAAGTGATAAAAGTTGATATCAACATGTTATAACTAAAGTCATGCAGCCAATGTCTCTTCTATAGAACTAATTCTAAAGCAGAATACGTGCAGTGCCAACACATACATGATCTAGCAGCAGCTTCCAGTTCAAGGAAGGATGCAACTGCAGTGCTTCTTGATAAGTCAATGTCAGATAGCAACCTTGCCATCCATTCCTCCAAAGAATTTCGTCTCTGCAACAGATATAAAACTCTTGATAACCTCAAGTTGCTTTAAAAAATTAGAGAAAGTATGCCTACCTGGTATGTAGTCTCTATGTAACATACAAGATGCAAGGCCCATCAATTGACAAGAAAGAAAGTGAGCTGAATTTTGCAGTTCCTATACTCTAACTCAATAATATAAATGGATCGGATTGCACATTAAAACGACCATTGATGGCCATAAGACAACAGTGAGATCTTCTCCTTATCCATGTTTAGAAAAATCCTTTTCTAGGAAGATTACACTGGAAGCGAAATGTAAGGTCTTCAATCCACAAACACATCAAATATGCATCCTTTTATATGATTTTGTTACCTCTTCCAGCATTGCTCTAGTTCTCATCCGCAAGAGTCCTTTTGGGGGCGCTGATGGAATATTCTTCCGAGGAAATGCTCTTTTAAGCTGTAAAGCAAAAAGAGCAGAACAACATGACATGTCACCGATATGTGAGGACTTACATAAGCCAATGATCATGCATACTCGAAAAATTCCAACAAACATCAGTTTTACATTTTCTCTCCATATTTCATATACACAGAAGTAATGGTAAAAGACTTATGATACTTACTGCAGCATGCAGCTTCAAGAAATCATTAAATCTTCTTAACACAGTTCTTGTGGTCGTAATACCTGCCCGTGATTGTATACCAACCACTACCCTGTAAAACTGTTGCTTAAGAATGTTAAGATGGTAAGCTACTTATTCTAATAGTTACATGCAGAAAGAAGAAGTTTTTTTAATAACTTAAGGAGAGAGAAACAGATGCTATAAAATAGAGAGTAAGCGAAATTCTAATATTATATATTCATTAGCAAAATAAGGAAAAGATGAAACAGTATTCACTCTCACACATAAAAGAGATACTGGAAAGCATAAGTTCAAAAAGTCTACAGAACTTAAATAGCGAGCACTAGAAACAAGGCCAAATATGAGAATGTCCAAGATGAGTCTCTAGAGAATTATCGAGGCAAGTGAAGGCTTATTGAGTTTGATTGATCAGAGTAGCATAAGGAAATGTGAAGAGAAAGAAAAGTATAAAGCTGAGGTGGTTGTAGCTCCATACTTGTAGTAGTATCAATGAGGCAGACCTCCGGGCTATTGTTAATGGCATCAGATTATGCAAACAAAGAGGCTTAACAAAGTGAGTTTTGAAACTGATTCTCAAAATGTGTTAATCTCATCAAAAACGATAGTGGTGGTGCATGGAAGAATCAATATATGTTGGCTAAGGTAGAGAGTTTCACTAAAAATACAATGTTCCCTTGAATCATTGTTCGAGAGA
Organism: Nyctanthes arbor-tristis; assembly: GCA_963692815.1. Taxonomy (NCBI): domain Eukaryota; kingdom Viridiplantae; phylum Streptophyta; class Magnoliopsida; order Lamiales; family Oleaceae; genus Nyctanthes; species Nyctanthes arbor-tristis. The sequence continues at coordinate 22,201 of CAVNYN010290916.1, read as the reverse complement.
GGGTCCAGAATTTCCCTCCCCTCTTCTATTTCCCCCCTTGTATCAAAAATAAAATAAAATAAAGGAAAATAATAATAAATAAATAAATTGTTGGAGAGAGGGGAACAAAGCAGCAGACTTTTTGGCTAATAAAGGGCGCTCATAGCATGGGTTGAAAGTGTATTCAGTTGAGAAAATTGGAAGGTTACTTAATTGTCATTTTGCGGACAGAACAAAAGGGGCATTCCACATGCTGGTCAAGGTTCAGTCTAGGGGAGCTCGTAAGACCAAACAATCAAGCAGGCAGGTGGATCAAGTAGTAGATTAGCAGGATAGCTTGAATTGGGTTTATGATGATGTATAGAATGTGTCAGGTTGTTTTGAACATTGTTTACTCTAAATTTTGTTAGCTATTTTTGGATTTGATTGTAATGTTCAGTTGGGAGGTTTTGGTATTACGTCCCCCTCCTTGTTAGTAAAATGTCTATCCTAGGCTTGGATTTTTGAGTTAGGATAGTTTCCTTTTGCTTGCTTGCTTGCTTTTTTTTTTTTTTGGGTGGGGGCATCAGAAGCACTTGATAACCATGCAGAAGCCCCTTATGCTTAAAGACAGTAAATAATTCTTCAACTACTCTGTCATTTATGCATGTGGCTTTTTAGCCATTAATCACGCCAACATGCATATGTAAAATGAGGAGAGTGGCTTTTCAAGGTTTCATTCATATTGATAAGACTGCAGATAATTTAACCAAGTTAATACTGTCCCAAGTAAGTCAGAACAGTTGGTTATATTTGTTTCCTACTTTTTTTAAAAAAGAGAAGATAAATAAGAATCTATATGGCAATTAGAGAGAACTAGACACACACACACACACAGAGGTCAGAACTTCCGGAGCAGTCAACTATATCAGGTATAAGTGTCAGGGAAAAAAGCTCATTCTCCAGATACCACAATCATTTAAATAAAAAATTCCGGTACTTGGTGGTAGAAACACATGACCAATATGATGAAATATAATGCCACAGAAGCTTCTATTGTAAATCTTGAAATGCATGTAAAATAGAAGCCTTAGAAGAATGCTCTTTCTGTAGAGTCTAATATCATTTTTGTCAAGGGGTCAGATCAATGCATAGTAGTTAGGCCATAATGCCTAGCAGTGATACAACATCAAGTGCCTACCGTAAGTATAAGAAAGACACTCAACAGGATCCGGCAGCTCCTGCTTTAACAATTAACAAATTTGCCAATGATGTTCAATCATTTCCCTATTGGTTTACACTCATTCAGTGGTGGCTAAGAAGACTTTACAAGTCTTACTTCTCCATGCAAGTATGCTTTTAAGACATACCATCAGAAGACAAAAATGATGCCAGATTACAGAAACGTGAACTTCACATCTGTTTCCTTTCAAAAGTGCTCATTTTGAAACAACATATGCAATAATGAATTGACTGATAATAACATGAATCCACAAATATTTCTGCACCTCTAATTTTTCAATTGAAGTCATTTAAAATTAAAAGAAAACTATTCAGCTACTATTTATAAACCTTCACATTCAGTGAACATTTAAAGTACCACTATAGGGTCTGAATCTTTCGACTTTGCAAGGACAACCCAGGATGGTACTGTAACACAGTAACTCCAACCTGTGTGAGGATCATGAGGCCAAACAGTTTCTCTCCCTGCCTGCCAAGTATTTATAAGATGTCAATACAAAAACTGTCTTACTACAAGTGTTGTTTAACAACAGGTAAAAGAGAGTTTTCCTAAGGAAACAACGCGGGCTCCTTATTAAAGAGCCTGCATTTCTAGATATACCTAGGTATATTCACGATTTTATAACTGCGGGCTCCTTAACAAAAAAAAACCTGCGTCGTTTCCTTAGAAAATTCAGGTAAAAGAACCCTAGAATAAAATGAGGTTACACTACAGATGAATCAATCATTGAAATAGAGCAATCTAATTTCAATGGAGTCAATTTACTTGATAGATGTCATAGTTAATGATTAAACAGCTAAACATTAAACGAGGATAGGGCAGCAAATATCTTGAATAACAATTGAAAACCAATAACAATCACCATAGAGCTTGTTCTTGGAAGCTTTATGTTTTTGAAAGTTAAATTTATAGGAGAATGTGTGGCGAGGATGTAAAGAAAGATCATTAGGAAGTGTGAAAATTTTTTTTTTTTTTTTTGTGGAAAATGTGTGGTTGATATTGATTTGATAAATTTGTTGATTAATGTAAAGTTGCCTAGAACAAGCTCTTATTTCTAAGCAATAATAACATAATAACAGCCCCAAAATTTCAGTTTCTTTTTGGTAACGTCAGGAACCATTTACTTAAGAAGCAAAGATCAAGTTCTTAATCAGAATTTTCTTTTCAAAATTTTGCAATCAAAATTTCCATGTTGGATAGTGAACTCAAATGCCATGAATCCCGAAAATACATCATCAGGCTAATCTACCACAGAACTTGAGAGCACAAAATTTTAAATTTAATTCTCCAGAAGACTTAAATAATCATTCTAAATATTTAATTGAAACTGTAGATCAAAAATCATTCTCGATTCTCAATAATGGCTTAAAAAATCAAAAGGGTTTAGCCACGTCAAGCTAAAACCTTGACGATTAAGCTGCTGATCACAAAGTCTACAATTATCGATCCACAGTCTCTGAACTAAATAGACCTGTGTTTGTAGCACTAAAAAAAATCAAATAGGAAATCCTAATTTCTAGGAACGCAAATACATTACAGGAGATCGATCGACGATCAAATAAAATCGAAATTCAAATGGAAAATTATCCAATTAGGAAAAAAGAAATTAATCAAAAAACATACCCAGTGACGAGGGGGAGGGCTCCAATCCATACCCAAAGGCAAAGGAGAAGTCCCATCATGCCTGTGCTTTGGTGCACTCATCTCCCCACCCCCTCTACGCTCTATAATTGTAAACGGAACTGATCACGATCTTGTAATTCAGTTCATTTACCAATCGCTAATAATCAGTATAAAATGCATATATACCCACAAAAATCTGTGTAACCGAGAATGAATGTTAGAGAGAGAACTAAGGTGGTCACAAGATCGGTGGCTGAACAGCTAATGACGGCGGCAAACTGGAAATATACCGGCAGTGGCGGTGGCGGTGGCGGTGGCGCGTGGAAAATAAAGGAGGCACCTGGCTTGACTCGGTGGTTTCTGTCTTTTTGCTCCCCTATCGCACCTACATAGCCGAACATCAGATTCTGCTTAAAGTCGCTAGGAACAAGTAGCGATTGTACTTCTCGGGCAGAGGTTAATGTTAGGGTCAAGACCCAAGAGTCAAGCCCTTGAAAAGTGTTTTTTTTTGTTTTTGTTTTTGTTTTTTTTTTTTTTTTGGAAGAGATCTTAGTATTTATTTATTAATTATTAATCTTAAATTTACTTTTATTAATATTTCCATTCAGAGATAATAACTAATAACTAATACTTCTTCTGTCCCAAAAAGATGATAGTCTATTATTCCATTTTCATCCTTTTAAAAAAGATAGTCAACTTACCATATTAAGCATGTATTTAATTTTTTTATTATCAAATGTGTTTATAATCAATTATTGTTATTCAACTACTTATATATTGAAAGTATTTCAAACAATTAATGAGATATAAAAGTATATGTAGAAAAATAAGGTAAATTTTTAATGTTTCGACTATATTAACTATTATTTCTTAATTTATGTGAAAATAATTATTGAACTATCTTTGTGGGACGAGGGAGTATATATAACCTTCTCAATAATAATAATAATAATAATAACAACAACAACAACTAGTACTTTCCCCGTCCCATAAAAATAGTCACGGTTTCTTTTTTTGTTTGTCCCAGATTATTGTCCACTTTTGTTTGTTAGTTTTTTTTTTAAATTTTCTTATGTACCTCTATTTAATGTGCATTGATATTAACAAATAAGAACTAATAAAGTTGAATAATAATTAAATGAATGTGGCATATTAGAAAAAATATTGGTAAATTCTACTTTTCCAAGAACATTAATTAGACTTTTTAAAATTCCGTGAAAAATGATATGAGACTATTTTTATTAGACAAAGGGAGTATATATATAATAGTAGTTTATGTGTGTTTATGGATAATATCATAAAAAGAAATTAATTAATAAGCACAAACATAAATAACAAGTTGATAGTCCTAACCAATAGCGAAGCCAGACGTTATTGAAAGGGTGAGCCGAAAGAGTGAACCGTATAGTACATACACCTAAATTACCCCTTGATATATAATTTTTTTTCCTTTACAAGCTAACAAAAATTTCCCCCAAGGGGGCCTTCGCTACGCCATTGGTCCTAACAAAATCTATAAACATATAATATATGAAAAAGTTTAAGAACTTCCTAGATATTTTGTTACAAACCTCCTATTCGACGTGGCATGCATTGATGCACGCAACGTGTATTTTAAATCCATGTGATGTGTATTTATACAAGCCACATAGAACTTGAAGTTTTGTAACAAAACATTCAGGAAATTTTTGAACATTATTCATATAATATAATATAAGAAAAATAAAAACAAGCTGATAGTATTTTCTTTTAAAGATAAAGAGCTTGTTTGAACCTCTTTATTTTCTTTTAAATTCAAAAAATAAATTAATAATCACAGATGGATCTAAAATTTTTTTAGGTCGTTGAGAAAGCTTTTGAACTGTTGTCTTTCTTCCAGGAGTCTGCAGGGATTTTGACGCAAGTGGATTAGGGGAAAAGGAGTCGACATCTCCTTGTTTCGTGGACGAGATTTAGCCAGAGCACCAGTTGGAATATGTTGTTCACATATGCGGCAGTGAAGGATGGTGCCACGGGTTTTTGGAGGTTTGATTTGTGACACGAAGGCCGTGGTGATGATAGCGTTCACGACAAGAATAGAAGTGGCACCTGAGGTTACAACTGCGGAGGTTGTGGCATTCTGATAGGGTTATTGAAGACTTAGGAAACGGGGTTCGAGTTGGAGGGTGGACGCGTCGATACTCAACAAGTGATTCACAGTCTAAATGATGAAGGCTCGATGGCAATTGATGGCCACACTATCTATTTTTTATAGGGATATCATTTCTCTTTGTAGAGAAGTTAAGTACAGTGTTTTTTCTTATGTCCCGAAAGCGCAAAATAGTTTTGCGCATTATTTGGCTCTGTAGCTTTGCCAATGCCACGCTCTATGCTTTGGTGTGATTATATTACCATTTTCCTTATTTCTCCTCTCTTAATAGGGGGCGTTGATGAATGAAATTCTTTGATCTTAAAAAACAAAAAAGGAAAAAAGAAAAAAAAAATAGTTTGACCAAGATGTTGCCAAAAAAAATCGTTTTTTATGCATAAATTTTTTATTTTTTCTTTGGATTTGAAAATTTTCTTTTGTGCCAGCCCGTGCGGGCTCATTCCTAAATCTGTTCTTGTTAATTAATAATTTAAATTGAACGGAACTAAAACCAAATAGGTCTTGCAAATTATTGGAACTGAATTTAAAATTTATCATTGATTCAGTTCTAGTTCTTCAACTATCCGAAATTGAAACCCGAACGTGCTCTATTTCGTTCTCACGTCGTATATTACGTTTATTTGAAAACACTATTTATTTAATACTAATAATTAACACGAATGTGCTCTATTTTGTCTTCTTTTGTTATTCTCCGCACAATTACAACCCCAAAATTTTATTTAGATTTTGGGTTTTCAAGTTTGGTTAAATCCTTAATTCCTTATTACCTATTCAATTTTCAGTTATTATACTCAAACCCAAACATTTGTGGTAATGTTCGGTGGTTCTACTTGTAAGTTTTAATAATTTTGCCCAAAACTTAAGATAATAATGCGTAAAAATAGAGAGAGAATCTCCACTCCATTTCATCTCATTAGCGTGTCTAATTTTCCCGTAAAATTTATGAAATTTTATCACAATTAGTTTTCAAGTTTTTTTTAAGGAAAAAACACGAAATGTCAAATATGGCAAAACAACAATATTAAGCTTTATATAACAGGGTAGGGGAAGCCAAACCCCCTCCACCAAAAAAAAAAAAAAATTAAAAAATAAAAATTGTTAAGCTTTAAGTTTGAATAGAGCATTAGCAAACTTGTTAAGATACTGATTTAAAATTGGATTTATAATTTATTTACAAATTGTATGACATGAAAAAAAAAAAAATCAAACAAAGGTTTCCTGGGAGGCACTCTAAAACATAAAGAAAAATATTGTGACGAACTTATTGTTTCACTACTGTGTACTGTTACTATACATTCCGGTCATAGCACGTGGAGTGCATTCATGCACTTTGAAAGTGGTTTAAAAAAAAAAAAAAAGATGGGTGTGGGTGTTGAAAAATCTTTTGATTTCCCAATTTACCCCATAGTTTTGTTTAAAGTCTAGTTTTTATTTTATTCAAACTTTGTAATTTCTCATTTAACTTGCTATTAAACAAATATATTTCTAGGGCTAGTTATCCGAACGGCTACGGAACTTTATCCCCCACTTTTTTTACTTGACCATTCAATTCCTAAAAGTTTTCCAACCAACACTGAACTTTAAATTGTATTTCACATTCACTATTGGATAACTTCCACTAGTTAGAATTAATTGATTAGTGAAACTTTGGTACTCCAATAACATTCAGCTCGGTATTCGTGGCCAATTAAGAATTCACGTGTGGATTCAGAGCCTCAATTTATTATTTAATTTAGGCGCGTAATACACATGCGGGTTTTTAATTGACTAAAAGTACTGAACAGAGTGTTCAATACTTTTAGAGTAAATCGAGTCAGGGGCACTAAAGTCTCTTGTGTGGATCATCTCCACTCGAAGGCCAGGTTTTCTAAAAAGTTTGTTTTGTATTAGGAGAATTTGAAATTTTATACATTTGTCCCTTTACTAATAATAATGTATAAGAAGTCATGAAAATTTTATTAAAAAAGATGTATCTGGGAGCTTTGATCTAGTGATATCGGGTGTTTCTATTATAGAGACATTCGGTGTTTGTGGCGCATTATCTCTACTAGTTAACATGGCCCCTATGTGGGTTCAATTCTCAATATTTACATTTTCTTTTGACCAATTCTCATATCTTATATACTCTCTCCGTCCCATGAAAATAGTCGTAATTTCCTTTGTTTGTTTGTCCTAAATTATAGTCCACTTTTATTACTTCGTTTTTAAATTTTCTTATGTGCTCCTATTTAATGTGTATTGATATTAACAAATAAAAACTAATAAAGTTGAATAACAAGTAAATTGATTGGTATATTAGGAAAAATCTTGATAAATTTCACTTTTTCAAGAATATTAATTGGACTTCTTAATCTATGTGAAAATTGAAATGAGACCATTTTCATGAGATGGTGGGAGTATTTCTTTTAATGAAATTTTACAAATAACTTTTTCTGTTTGTTCTCATTTTGTTTTTCTTTTTAAGAATGTTCACCGCATAATTCTAGTTTTTTATAGCCCACTACACAAATTAGTTACACACACATTTACAATCTGTTTTTTCCCCCTCTTAAAATAGGTCAAGCATTTTTCTTTTTGCAAAAAAAAAAAAAAACCTTAAGGCATTATATTTTTCAAATGTCAATGTTTACTAACTCCAACGTGTTAAAAATAATAAGTGTTATAATTTTTTATATTCACTATTTTATTTTTTTCAATTTACAATTCATATTTATACTTTATGACATTTTGTGTAAAATAAGAAATGTGTTGTCTCTTTTTTTTAAATATTTCTTTCTTTGTAAATGATCGCTTGTCAACTAGCATTACTAACCACTGTAACGCTAAAAATTTTCATAGTATGAATTGTCACTTATCGCCCCCCAACAAGCAAAAAGTCCTGAATCCGCCTATGGATGAAGGCGAGATTTTGAAGGGGGTTGGTTAATTTAAAAGAATTAGAATGGTCCAGATGGCAAATAAAATCTGATTTGGAATTGGTGGAGGGAATAATGGCGACACTTGGGATTTCTGTTTGGCAAATGAGCATGTATGTTAATTCTAACTAATGGAAGTCAATCTTAATGGTTAACGGGAAACACAATTTTCAGTGATAGCTAGGAAACTTTTTGAAGTTAAATAGCCATTTAGTTAATTAATCCAACTCTTTTGGAGTTTTTCTCCTCTGTAGACATTAATAAATAAATAAATAAACATTGTTGTCTTACCATTCAATCTTGGTTATCTTCACAATTATGATCCTCTCCCAAGGCCAATCCTAACATTATAGAGGCTCTATGTGAATTTAGTATTAGGGGCCCTTTACAATAGATAATACTGAATTTTGAGCCTTACTAAACTTTTCTTTCTTTTCTTCTCTAAGAAATTTAAATGCCCTTCAGCACTATCTTTTAGGGGCCCTATGCGGTTACCTAGAAGGCTTAATCTTAGACATGCTACTGGATCTCTCACATCAGAGGCGAAGCCAACACGCTAGACTACCCCTAGCCGGACCAAGCCGGACTGATTTTTCCCTTACCCAAACATTAAAAAAAAAAAGGCATTTTTTTCTTTATGGGCCAGCTCAATTTGGGCCTAGCCAGGACCAGGGGAGGTCTCCCATGGTTCCGCCCCCGTCTCACGTTCACAGTCCGTTGCCACCTAAAAAATGCAGTGTATAAAGTCATGCTGAGTATTCAATTTCCTCCTTTCAGATTCCTCTGCCTCCCCGATGAACTCCATGTAATAAAAGACAAAAATCTTGGACCTTAACTTTGAGCAAATAAATATCTCTTCTTATTACATCAATCCTCATATAGATTTCAATTGGTGTCTGATGAAATAGAACTAGACCGACTGAGCCAGAGCAAGATGATTCATGATTCATACCGCTATCGTCAACTTTAGTGGGAATGAGGTGTATTTTATTATGTTATCAACCTTTGACTATTTGTTAGCCTTATGATGGTTAATGGACACTAATATGTACTTGGCATGTTCATGTTTTGTAACCATTATGTATTCTTCGTTATCCAGGATAACTATTAATTTCATATTTTTCTGAATCTTTTGTGAACTATGTTGTTCCTTCTAGAACAATCTGCTTATGGAAAAATGTTTATATTGGGATAAAGTTAGGATTTGATTTAAAATGACTTCTGATTTCTACATTCTGTTAGACTAGGAATATGTCTATTTCTCTCCATTGAAACAATGGATGCTTATTTCACCCTGATTAGCATGCTATATGTCTATTTTCTATCCCAAGATACGAACATAATGTGAAACATATGTGAATGTTTCGAAATGAAATTAGTTTGCTAACTGGGCATAAAATTAGTTGATACTTGCATTTGGAAGAGTGACAAATGGAAACGCCTATTCAGATAATACTTGATGGAGTAGCATTTGGCATTTTTCTCGTGTCTATTCTCTGTGCTTCAATCTTTTCATCTAGGAATTAGGATTTGCAATTTCAACTTTCGCCTTTGCTCTTCTTTTTTCTTTTTGCATCTTTTTGTTTCACCGTTATATTCAGGGGTATTCACAAAAAATATATGTGAGGAGACATCCACCACTTGTGAGAAGGAAATTCAGTTGCCAACCCCTAGCTGGGTACAAAGAGCAATCGTTGAAGCTCCCACGGCAAGAAGAATTAACTGATGAAACCAATATATTGCTTATAAATATACTAGAGGACAGAGATATGAGAATTTATATAATTTGCTAAAATTTCTTGCTCCTTCATTCTTTTACGTGTAAATGTAACTCCTGTATTGCTTCACTAGAAGTTTTTTTTTCACTAGAAGTTTTTTTTTGCATCCGGTGGATGCAAATTTCATTAAGAGGTGTGCAGGGGTAAAGTCAACAAAAATCTACTTGTTTTAGAATAAATGATGGTACGACACATTAGTATAGGGCAATATAAGCTGCCCCTTAATTGCATAATAAAACTTTTGATAAATTCCAACATCCTGTTCTCTTCAGAGCCTAAAACGAGGGGGGGGGGGGGTTTCTCTAAATCCATCACGGTTCGGGGGAAAAATAATTGGTAAGCTCCTTTACAGCTCTTAGTCACCCGTAAAGTGAAATTGACAACCTATATATCTTGTATTGTTATCATATATGACTGGACCCTTCCAGTTGTCCCCACTATGCTGGCGGCCAGTTAGCAAAGCCGATGGATACCAGTGTATTTGTGTATTATTCTTGAAAATATATGTAATAATTGACAAATGACAAGAGATATCATTTTTTATGTTATCTATTAATATATCTGTCAAGAAAACATCAATTTTTTTAAAACTAATTATTATTATTTTTTTTAAAATTAACAACTTAATCTCTAACCTTTTTTTTTTTAATTTTGTATGACTATTTTTAACTAGAATATAAATTATTCCAAACATTGTCATAAAAGTATCATGGAATCCATATGTAAACGTGATGCTTTAAATTTAATGACATCGGATCAAACTATGTAATGTACGCCTATGAGGGCTAAGCGCTAAATCTTTGCAATTTTTGAACAGTTAGAACGATGAATATGGAAATAAACAAACACATACACCTTAGAAATAATTTTATCTAAAAAGAACCAAATCATTTCAATTTCTAAATTGATTGCTTTAGTTCTTTAAACAAATTGTTGCAAGGACACAAAATACCATGGCCAATATAAATATGTAGACTAGTAATAATAATTAGTATTCTATCTAAATAGCCCCGATTTTTGTCTTACTTTTAAGCTTGAAACTCTGTCATAGCCGCTTAGTCATCATGCTTGAAACTCCTTTAAGTTTGGATTAACTTGAAATTTCAATTGGATAGTTCATTATCACGTTTAATGTTTTTTAGAACTTAAATAGTTACATGAAGTATTAATTCTAATGTATAGATGTTTGTAACAACTAGGATTGGAATGCAATGCAGAAACAGATTTCTTCCTTTAGCTCCATTCTACATTTTATTTATTACTAGTGTATTACATGTGCATTGCATGTAAATTAGCCATAATTAGTTGTATTTTCTTTATATGTAAAGATGCATCCTTTATTTTTATTTTTTTGCAAAATTAAAATTTGAAAAGATATAACTTATAGGTCGTTCATTTTCTATTACAACAATTTAACTACACAAAGAATTTTATATTGATTTTCACAATCATTAATATATTTTTATTTTTTGCAAAATTAGATTAATTATTATTTGAGAAAAGCTAATGTTTATAATTTGTATTTTTCACTTTGTAATTATTTGCATTTTTTAATATTAAAAGAAGATGAATCTTCTCTCTTCAATGAAAAGAAGACTTATCAAACAGATATGGTAATACTATTAAATTTCAATTAATAGTATCATTTTATAAAATCAAATCAACTAATATTTAAAATAAAAAAATGAGTAACACATAATTGAAATTATATAGTTAGTATTATGTTTATTGTTTAATTTTAATTTGACAAAATTTTAGAGTTCATATTGGAGCTAATCTTTTAGGACTAAACTAATTAAATCAAACGTCAAACGAATTATTGAGGACTCAATTGCACTAATATAAAAAGATTGGGTTGTTGTATCTGGAAATTGAAAAGTAAAAAAATATAACTTTTATCTTAAATTTTTAACGTAGTTTTATGGACTATACATTTATAGACATCTCTTTCTAATTACTTCATATCAAAGTCCATGTTAAAATCTTCGATTTGGCACCCATATTGCATATTTTTCAGTTTTCATATATTGATAATTTTATCAAAAGAAACAAAAAGAAAATAAAAATAGATATGTTTATGAAAATGATGGTACTTTTTGCAACTTTTATTGTAGGATAATTAGTGCTTACATCTATGGTCATCAAGCTTACTAAATTGTACTTAGAAAGTTAAATTTAGAAACTAAAAAAATCGTCATCCATTTGTATTTTGTGCTAGAAATACTGTACCATTCAAGTAAGCCATATATATATAGGATTATTATTACTATTATTATTATTATACTTTTAATTATTATAGGGGTTGTAAAGGAGGAGAATTGAACAATGAGATTGTGAGAAACTCACTTAAATGCTATTAGACTACGTAAATCTTGGCTAGCTCTGTTATACATGTGGCTGCTAAGTGATCCCTTAAATACAATATTTTTCTCAAATAATATTCTTTCTAAAGCTTACACACATGATAAAAATCTATTAATTCTTACACAAATATCAAAATATAATATTTTATAAGATAATGCCACGTGTGCATGTTGTAAACAAGTTTTTTGAAGAGAGTTGTAAAATAAGTTAGTTATAAAATAAGTTGTAGGAATAAGAGTACACATAAATTTATTTATCCTAATAATAATAAAGAAGAACCATACTGCAATTTTAAAAATACATATGGACTAACGCTGCAATTTTCTCATTAATTCTCGCTCGCACGAACTCGGGAACTGCTCCTGGGGATCAGATCATCGCAGGGATTTCCGCGGAAAAGCGTGATTACCAGCCAGGCTAGTGCCTCGGTACTGTTGTACATTTTTCTAAGAGCATCTTCAATGCATGAGGTGGGAGTCATAGTCCAAAATGAAAAGAGAGAGACCCAAAAAAATCGTAGGTCTCATTTTTTTATTTTAATCACTTTTTTCTCATTTACACCACTTTATCATCACTTTTCTTTCCCAAAGTCAAGGTCCAAAACCACACCTCAATGTCTACCTTATCTACTATTATTTTATTATTGTTTTTAAATTTCTATCTATCTATATCTTCACAATCTCTCTCCTCTTTACCATCACCCTTTGCCACATTGGAGATGTAAAGGCGTCATCCTGAAACCACGCTCTCGGTTCTCAACGATGGAATTGTAGGAAAAAGGAACGGTAGACCTTTTTTCAAAAAGCTATACCATCGTTAATCAATAGGTTGTCTGTCCCTACACATTTTTTAAATTCTTTTAAAAAACGAAAACTTTGGATCCCAATTCTCAAAATTCCCTGAATTTCGCCAAATCATAAAATACACAGGAAAGAGAAACCCTAATCTAAAATCATTTTTAGAATTCATTTTATATACTTCTGTTGCGTAGCAATTTCAATTCAACGATTTAGAGGGGGAGGGAGGTAGGGATGGCGATATTGTACGCGCTGGTGGCGCGTGGATTAGTTGTTCTGGCGGAGTACAGCCCCACGACGACGACGGCAAACGCTATCGCCAGACAAATCCTCGAAAAGATCCCCGGGAACAACGATATCAATGTTTCGTACTCTCAGGATCGGTATATTTTTCACGTCAAGAGGACCGATGGACTCACCGTACTCTGCATGGCCGATGATACAGCCGGACGTAATTCGACTTCTATTCTTTATGTTTTCATCATATTTTACTTCTTTTTTGTTGGACGAAATAAGAATTTTTTTGAAAAAGTAAAAATAAAATTGGGCCTTGAGTTTGTCTTCTATACGTGATTTTCGTAATTTAAATTCTGACGTTGATGTAGAAGGCAATGAATTTGGGTCAGAATTTTTGCTTTTGCGATATTGAAGGTTGATTTTTTCCTCCGCTCCCAGTAAAAATGCTTAGATTGGATTGGTTATAAATATGGACTTGGACATTGGACAAATTGAACTTTATACATAAAAAATGCAGAAGTGGCTTTCTAGTTTCTAATCCTCTATTTTTCTACGTCTGGAAATGAGCCTGTTTTGATGAAGACGCTGCTTCATTTTTTATGTGTAAATGATTGTTTCCTAATTATGATCTGCTTGGGTTGGTGATACATGATCCTTGCAGACTTGCTCGTGATCCAACTTAGTTATGCAAGCAAAGATGTCTGGATCTGGCAAAGTTTCAATCTTTATTTAATATTTTGTATGGTACAATAAGTTAAACAGAAGTTGTGCAAAAATTAGTTATCAAAATCAAATTTGAATTCCTCACAATGTGTAAAAGTAAATTTGATATATGGCAAACGATAGTAATTAGTACAAAGCAGCTGTAAACGTTTTGAATGGTAACCTAAATTTGGAAGCAAGAGCAATTATTTGAAGTTCTTAAAGACTTAAACAATTAGCATTGGAAAAATTCAAAGACAGAAAATTTGTAAATTTCTGCTTTTCAAATGCACAAATTGTCTGGTTAAATGAATGCTATGTGGAAGTTTAACTATAAATGAGATGACTGAAGAAGTTAAATCCTCTGATCAGAGGAAAACCCATGTTTAGTTATTTATGTGTAGAATTTTCTCATTGTGTATTGAGTACTTCAGGAGTTATTGCCTTCTCTGTCCCAATTTAGTTTGGGTTACAAATAAGTAATGAATGATAAATTTGGTATCTTGGAAATGAGTTGAAATGCGGAATTGATTTTTGACATTTCATCCGAGCATAATTTGGCCATGTGCGGTACTGTACCATCATATCAGATTTCGTCACTATTCCCGGCTAATTCACTATCTCCAGAACTGCTGTTTGGTTTTTGCTGAGACATTCTTATTCTATTGTATTTGAATATATTTGCAGGGAGAATTCCGTTTGCTTTCATGGAAGAAATTCACCAAAGATTTGTGAGGACATATGGCAGAGCTGTGTTGTCTGCCCAAGCATATGCAATGAATGATGAATTTTCCAGGGTATTGAGTCAACAAATGGAGTACTTTTCAAATGATCCAAATGCTGACAGAATAAACCGTCTTAGAGGTGAAATGAGTCAGGTGATTTATCTAATAAATGCCCCATGATGTTTATGTTGATCTGTCATTTCTCTTCCTTTGTACTAGTCTACCGCAGATCCACTTGTAGCTTTACAGAGTTATGCTGTGATTGTAGAATGAAATACTTTAGAAATGTTGTAATAGTGACGTGGTGATCGAATAAAATGCATTTTGGGAATCATTTAAGGCAAAAATGTCTGGCATGACAGTATGAATATGATCAACAATTTACCCTCTGATTATCATTTTCTCTGTGATCAGTACACATATTGTATGCTCGTTTTCTGGTTTGTTGGTTGATGGTAACTTTTGAAGCTAAAGACTTTATTGGGTGACATTACAGGTGCGAAATGTCATGATAGAGAATATTGATAAAGTTTTGGACCGAGGTGATCGGCTGGAGTTGTTGGTTGATAAAACATCCAATATGCAAGAAAGGACTTTCGGTTTCAGGAAGCAGGCTCGGCGTTTTAGAAGCACTGTGTGGTGGAGAAATGTGAAGCTAATGTAAGTTATTTCAACTTTGACAACTTAAGATTTTGAACTTATGCATTCAGACCAGTCCTTTATTTACTTGGAACCAACAAATGAAGGTTGGTTGCATATTTCTAGGTAAATCGATTTTAGAATTTAGGTCTGAATAGTGACATGGGGGTTGAACGTAATGATTTTGATCCATTGAGCTTTTGCTGTTGTTGATCTAAGACCAGCGAGGTGCTCTTATTTTAACTACACATTCTTTAAGAATAGGCTCAAACTCCCACATTTAGTTAGCTAAACTTTCTCCCTTTTGTATTCAATTAATATTAATTGCATTTGATGAGAACATATTTAAACTTCACTTCTTGAATTATTTAAAAAATATTTGAAAATCGTAGTCTGTTGGTACTTGAGTTGGGCTTAAAATATATATGAAATAAAAAGGATGGGAAAACAATATACATTTATTCAAAAAAGTAAAATGTAGAGCTAAAAGTATTGAGTGATGTTGGAACATGTTAATAAATTTTGCTCTTCAAAATTTGAATCTTTATTATGTACAAGAATCTCTTAAAGAGGCTCTTGGAGATGCGATAAGCTGCTTAACCTTTAGAAATTAATTAATTGAATTATTTCTAACTTCAACCTATCAAATAAGTTATTTTAGAAGCCAACTGTTTAAGCTTCTGGACAAAATTCTCTTCGACCCTGATAATGTGTACTCAAAGAGATCAGGTAATGTTGAGAAATAAAATATTGACGGCGTTTTTGGAAGTCCATTTCCTCCTAGTAATTTGAAATGTTGGTGGCGTTTAATCCTCATACAGTTCCAACATTCATTGATTTGACAACTAATAAATTGCAGCCACACATTTCAAATTTCCATTAAATGTCCACCATGGATAATTCATTTCAACTTATTAAAATTATAATTGTCAAATTATAATGAAAATCGAACACCCTTTCATTCAAAATGCTAGCATTATTCAGTTATTGATTGTTTATTTAATTTTGATCTGCCTTGCTAACGAATGTTATTCGATCATCTGCAGAATTGCACTGATATTCCTTCTCCTGGTCATAGTGTATGTTGTTCTGGCTTTTGTTTGCCATGGGCTCACTCTTCCAACTTGTTTGAAGTGAGGGGCATCTTCAAATAGGATTACTTTACTTCCGTGGTACTCTTTATTGTTGTTGAGTATACGTGCAATTCATCTACCTTAAGAATCATGGGGATGTTCGTTCTCGTCTTGAAGAAACCATTGGAATTGTTTGTAAGCATCTCATTGAAAAGTTGAGCCTGTTCAGCTTGTATTTTCTTAGACTTTCTTGTTTGAGAAGTTCTTACGAATGAATTATTCTCAGGGTGTCTCTGGCTGTCTAGATATTTTGACATTGGGAAATCCAACAATGTAATCAAATTGTGAAACGATTGTAATTTGCTAATTATTTATTTGTGAATTATTTGTGTTTTTAAGCTCTCTCTCTCTCTCTCTCTCTCTCTCTCTCTCTCTCTCTCTCTTTGCGTGTGCGTGCAAGTGGTGGTGGTGGGGGTGGTCGGCTAAAGAAGAAGAGAGCGTCGGTGCATTGTCAGTGCACATCCGATGGGGGGGTGGTGTAATCGAGAAGTTGGGAGGTGATCCATACTGCCATTTGGTGCGTGAGAGGTGTTTTTTTGTGGTAATGAATCAGTATCAGTATGGAACCCTCATGGCCTATTTTGGTTAGGTGGGTTGCAAACTTTCTTTAAGAAATGAGATACAAGCACAGTGAAAGCCAATGTTACCCTATTAGCTTGAATTTCAATAAAGTGGACATATCGCATACTGTTTACACAAATCAATTAATACTTGGGGGTTTTTTTTTTTTTTATTATATATCTGTAAATGAAAATATATAAATCCAAGAACGTCATAAATTGAGTTATGAATTGGCATACTGTCAATTGGTATTTGAGTTATAAATTATAATATTATGGCTGTAAACTTACGGTCTAAAACAAGCAACCTTTCTTGACAAAGTTAGCTGATTTGGGTACAGTGTTGGATCCTAGGAACTGTAGATGCACAATTTGATGCACGAATAAGGAAACTTTCTAGTGTTGATGCAAGGGAAGTAACTAGCAGACCGCTACTTCTCTGTGGTTAATCCGACCATAGGATCTTGTTGTTAGGGTTTGAAAGGAAAAAGTGATTTGAAGAGGGTTGAAGAAATAATAAAGATTGAAGAAGATGAAAAAGGAAGCTTTAGGGACAAACGTACATTCTTTCTTTGGGTCAATAGGGGGAGAAACATCTCCTATAGCCAGTGATTAACCTATTTATTATGACCAAGGAGGACATGCCATTTGCCAAGGAGATTTATGAAATTGCACGGTGGACCAGTATTAAATAATTTTTAAAGTACGTTCTTTTATGCTGTGTAATGGATGTGAACCTAATTTTTGTACCTAATTTTAGTTTATAATGTGCTGATTCCGCTTCGAAGCTAGTAAGCAACAAGGTGAGTCATATTATCATGTCATAAAAGATTGTGAAGATCGATAATTTTTCCTAATAATTGCCTAACGGTCACCCATATTAATCATCAATAAGGTCATCCCTTCTTGAAGTAAGGTACTAGACTGGTGCTTGAGTTGGAATGCCAACCCAAGGGCTCAATTATTTGGGAAAATATTTCCTTTTCATACAAATCCCATCCTTACTATCAAATGCACTGTTGTGTTAGAAACAATTTGGGAGAACTGCGAAATTTATTCCATTTCTAATGCTCACAATCACTAGCTTACATCAACACTTAATAGATATTTACAAGAAAATTTCAAAAGCTATCCCATCCCATCCCATCTCCTCCCAAATCTCTCATGAATTATAATTGGAAGCCTATTTTATTGATGTACAACGCTTACACTACGACGTTATTTTGTTTCAGTAGCAATGATTTTATTTTATACGTACGTAATTGAATCGCTAACGCGTGTCAACATCCATTTTAACACGTCCAGAGAATCATTACATTCGGTATATGAAACATCTACTCAGCAAAAACACTTTAATCCATGTGTCGATCAAGTCGGTGAAAAGAAATATCAAGAATGGAATGTGCAAGTTCACCCTAAGTATTATGCACCCTACTACCCCATTTCTCTCATGTACTAAGTGCTTACCAATGCCTTCTCTTTCTCTCACCCACATAAATCTCTTCAACCTTTCAACAATAGAACCTGCAGATATACATACACCTATACATACTCAAACACAAGATATAAATATACAACAGGATATACCAAACCTAAACGTATACGAGTTAACGACAATGAAACAACGTCCTCACCCCAAAAACCTCCACTCCGACGACGGCGCCGCCGTCTCTTCCGCCTCCGCCGCCGACGCCGTTTCTGCTTCGACGTCATCATCACAATCGCATAGATTATTGCCGATAGAGAAGCCTTCCTTGGCGGTTGAGGATCACTCAAGGGATGCTGGCGTCGCCTCCGCATGTGCCTTTGCCTCGTCGACGGCGTCGGAATCGGTGGTGGTGGAGCGGCGGGCGGAATACTCGGCTCTTTGCAAGTGGACTGTTGCTAATTTTCCTCGAATCAAATCGCGCGCTCTGTGGAGTAAGTATTTCGAGGTCGGCGGGTTTGATTGCAGGTTGTTAGTCTACCCCAAAGGTGACTCGCAGGCCCTTCCGGGTTATCTGTCTATCTATTTACAAATTATGGACCCTCGCAACACTGCCTCATCCAAATGGGACTGTTTTGCCAGCTACCGCCTGGCCATTGACAATCAGTCCGATTCATCAAAGTCAGTGCACCGGGATAGCTGGCACCGGTTTTCGTCCAAGAAGAAGTCCCACGGGTGGTGCGATTTCGCCTCTCTTAATTCCCTGTTAGACCCCAAGCTCGGCTTTCTACATTCATCCAGTGATTGCATTACTGTTACTGCGGATATCATAATTCTCCACGAAACATTTTCATTTTCACGGGATAATTATGATCTGCAGTCGAATAATTCCTCCATTGTGGGAGGAGCTGGGATAATGGGACAAGGAGGTGGAGATGTTTTAAGTGGGAAGTTCACTTGGAGAGTACATAATTTTAGTTTGTTTAAGGAGATGATTAAATCTCAGAAAATAATGAGTCCACTTTTTCCAGCTGGGGAGTGTAATTTGCGGATCAGTGTTTATCAGAGTGTGGTCAGTGGGGTAGAATATTTGTCAATGTGTCTAGAAAGCAAAGACACCGAGAAGAATGCTTTGATGTTAGAGAAGAGTTGCTGGTGTTTGTTTAGGATGTCAGTGTTAAATCAGAGGCCAAGTGGTGGTTCGAATCATATTCACAGGGATAGTTATGGCCGTTTTGCTGCTGATAATAAGAGTGGCGACAACACAAGCCTGGGTTGGAATGACTACATGAAGATGGCAGATTTTTTGGGGCCCGAGGCTGGCTTCTTGGTGGATGACACAGCGGTTTTTAGCACTTCGTTTCATGTAATCAAGGAGTTGAGTAGTTTCTCAAAGAGTGCCACACTGATTGGGGGGAGGAATGGGGGGAATGCGAGGAAATCAGATGGGCACATGGGGAAGTTTACTTGGAGGATTGAGAATTTTACACGGTTGAAGGATCTCTTGAAGAAGAGGAAGATTACCGGACTCTGCGTTAAAAGTAGGAGGTTTCAGATTGGAAATCGAGATTGCCGGCTCATCATTTACCCTAGAGGTATGTCAAGTTAATGCTCTCTTGTATAACCATCATATTTTGCATTGTTACTAAGAAGGTCAAGATATTATGGTAGTGGAACACCAACTTCTGTGTTGACATGTATTTTTCGTTGCTCATATGGCTATGGCATCCACTATTTCTGTACGTGATTGTAAGCGTACCATGGAGGTTGACTTGCATGACATTATTAGAGCTGAAAGCAAGGAGTATTCTGAAGAGTTTTCTAATAATTCTGTTCTTGCTGTTGGAATCTTTTTAGCACTTAATAGTGTCTGCATTGGCTTTTGAGTAACGAACCAGTGAGTTTGCTCCTGAAGTCTAGTAGTGCTGGTACGATACCTCCTAAGAGATATTTATTGTTTTATGCTTGTCAGTCATGCCACTTGAGCTGGCTGGCCAAGCAAATTGTCAACTGTTGTTCCCAATTTGGATCTTTTCCCTTTCTTTCAGTCACGGTCAGGGCTTGCTTCTTAGGTAAATGGATTCAATCATGTGTAGCAATGTTAGTGTCTTAAAGAATTTCAGGTTTCCACCCATTGCAAGGTATTTCTTGCACACGACTGATTAGACTCTGTTTCTAAGTCAACTTAAGTGAGTTGAGAGAAAACGCTGGAATGGGCAAACTCATTGCTGAGTCCAGTATGTTCTTCAACACAATGACTGAATAGGCGCATTACTTGTTCTTTGAGATTTGATTACCGCGTACTTTTCCTACTGAGCTGATGAATGTCACATTTATGCTTAATGGTATCAGGGCAGTCTCAACCTCCGTGCCACCTTTCAGTATTTCTTGAAGTTACAGATTCACGAAATACCAACAATGAGTGGAGTTGTTTCGTGAGCCATCGTTTGTCAGTTGTGAACCAACGAATGGAGGAGAAGTCAGTGGTAAAGGAGTCTCAGAATCGCTATTCCAAAGCTGCAAAGGACTGGGGATGGCGTGAGTTTGTGACACTCACTAGTCTTTTTGATCAAGATTCTGGATTTCTAGTCCAGGACAGCGTTGTCTTCTCTGCTGAGGTTCTTATACTGAAAGAGACATCAGTTATGCAGGAATTCGCTGATTATGAAGTTGACTCTGGAAATGCCAGTTTTCAGCTGGAGGGGAAAAAATGTTCCTTCACATGGAAGGTGGAAAACTTCTCATCCTTCAAGGAAATCATGGAGGCTAGAAAAATATTTAGCAAATTCTTTCAGGCTGGAGGATGTGAGCTACGTATTGGTGAGTGAGTTTTTGTGATCTTGCCCTTTTTATTCCAAAATTGTTGTAACACCTAATGACATTGTCATGGATGACTTATTTTAATATTTTTCTGAATCTCCCTTTGGTTACGCAGGTATTTATGAGTCATTTGATACCATATGCATATATTTGGAGAGTGACCAATCAGCTTGCAATGATCCGGACAAGAATTTTTGGGTCAGATACCGAATGGCTATTGTGAATCAAAAAAATCCATCTAAAACTGTTTGGAAGGAATCATCAATATGCACAAAAACGTGGAACAATTCTGTTCTTCAGTTCATGAAGGTGTCCGATATGTTGGAAGTGGATGCGGGATATCTTGTGCGTGATACAGTAGTCTTTGTTTGTGAGATCTTGGACTGCTGTCCGTGGTTTGAGTTCTCAGATCTGGAGGTCTGTAATTCATCCGATCTCTCTCTCTCTCTCTCTCTCTCTCTGTGTTTTTCTTTTTTTTTTTGGGGGGGGGGGGTGGGTTGGGGGGGCTGCTAATAGACTTCAAGCAGGA
>CAVNYN010290911.1:0-20411 GCA_963692815.1 Nyctanthes arbor-tristis | reverse complement strand
TTTTTCTTTGGGTCGGCTAGGCTACCAGTATTCACCATTTTCGCCGTTTTTTGTTTAGGTCGGCTAGGCTACTTGTATTCACCATTTTCGCCGCCTTGTCTTTAGATCAGCCACACTACTTTCACTCGTGTTTAGTCACTCCTGTTTAGCCTTTCTTTAAGTTGACTACATCACTTAGATGTTTCCTATTTGAGAAACTTCAAAAAAAGTCTTTTCGAGTAAGTATAATGAAGCATAGAGAGCAAGACTTTTGCTATGCGGCCCCCATGTGATTTATTTATCACTACACTTTGTGGTCATCATTTGAGATATAGAACTCACTGTAAATCTAACATAAATCAAGTTAACTGATTGGTCATGAATTTTTTTCTTCATTTTTATAGGAATGTTCAAAAGGAACATGTGCAATAGCCCCACATATTGTCATTTGTAAATAGGTCGGCAATACTACAATGCGTTTAGCTACATCAAAGGATGTAAATGCAAGGCTGTTTAAAGTAGAATAAATCACGGGTTCCACTTCTCATTTTGTACGTTTAAGGGAATTGATTAATTCTACGCCTTAAAGTCTTTGAATATACACATATTCACTTTTTCTTTGTTCTTAATTTTATAATAATTTTCCTTCTTTCAACTGGAGGATACCTATCAGTCAAAAGCTCAAAGAAGGGATCAAGTACTTATCTCACAAATGATTGAGTGTAACTCTGAGTTCAGGCAAGGATCAAGGTCGTTAATGGTGCCTTAATGGGCTATTCAGCCTCCTGGGAGGGACTCGTATCTCCACTCAACCGTAGCACATTACCACCAATCATGCAATAATTAGAATATGATTTAGAGTTTTAAATTGAATGTTATAGTATAAATGCATGTGGTTTTTGCTTATTTTTATTTGTATTTAAGCAATTTCAGCATTTAAATTTACTAGATTCAACATTGGAGAGATCGGAAGAGCTAAATTTACCCATCAATCATCCTTCGACTCAGACTGTCAAAAAGAAAAACCAAGTCATGTGGATTATTTAATTGACTTATGATGGATAGTCTTAATGTCCCTAGTATATTCCTAAAGACCTTTTTTTTAATTGTCCCCATCAATTGAAAAGTGTCTCTCTCTTTTTTTTTTTTTCAATTTGTTATTTCAATTTGTTATTAGGAGAATTAGGAGGTAAACATAATGAATGACACAACGTTGGTAGCATGTATATGAAGATATAATAGTCATAAAAAAACTCTGTGACCAAAACTTTAGGGTTTAAAGTTTAAAATCCAAAACTATATAGGTTGAACCTTAAAGTTCGAAACTCTAAGGATCCAAATCTAGTGTATGGAACATGAAGGACTAAATTCGGAATTCAAAAAACTTTTATGGTCAAATTACAATTCCCAAAATCTTGAGATCGGAAGAGCACACGTCTGAACTTTGATTTTCAAATTGCAATCCAAGTCCTCTAACTCTTCTAATGTACCGCAGCTAGTCCCTCTCTCACAAATCTGAATCTAGGCTCGATGTGATATGGATTTGTCCAATGTTGAAACGGAGCTAAAACAAGTGAAATTTGACAAGGGTTTTGAATATGTGGCCAAAGGAGACATTTTGGAAGCTTTAGAGGCCTTTTTGTACTAAAATTGAAGCATTGGAGCTCAACTTAAATTTTGAGGACTAAATTGTAAATGTTAAATTCAGGGAGTTCATGAATTGGGATCGTTAAACATGAGTCAAAGTCGATTCTTTTAGTTGAGAAAAGATTCAAGGCATTGAGAATTGAGCTTCAGGGTCAAAACGCGCATAAAAATTAAGTTTTTAGTCGGTATGGAGCAATTCAGGAAGTTCAGGGACTTACCGTGCAAATTCTGGAAAAGAAGCCATGTGGCTGCACAGTATGCCAAAATTGGCCGTATGGGGGCAGAATGTAGGGGGCAGGCGCACCAAAGAAACTGGGCGGGCGCACCAGCAAGGCTGCATCAAGGACCCTAGTTTTTGAGCTTTTTGTTTTATTTTTCTTGTAATTTTCTTGGTTCCAAAACACACTCTAGTATAAATAGGATCCATTTGAAGTCATTTAGGGAGGCTTGTATCTTGTATCAATTTCTTGGAGGCTTGAAAGTCTTCTTCCTTTTCAATGAACTTAATGAACGTTTAAGGGTTGATTTCTCTTGAGATTTTGATCCTATATCTTGAGTGCTATCATCCATTACTTTTGAGGGATTGGGGTTCATCTTCCTAGTTTTACTTGAGTTGGTTTTGATTGAGTTCAAGATCAAATCCTACCAATCCTTAGCTTTCTTGGGAGATTGCCAACTTTGTGGGATTTCTTGGTCCATATACCAAGGGGATTCACATCATTTGGTATCAAAGGAAGGCTCTAAACATTGGTAACTATCCTTTATCTTTATTGTTCTTGTTGTTCTTCAATTTTTCTTTTTTTTTTTGAAAAAAAAAGTAGAAGAAGTCTTGAAAACAAGAAAGAAACTTGTTCCATCATCATATCCATATAAAGAAACTTGTTCCATGATCTTATCCATATTGTGTTGTTACTTCTTGTTGTTAATACTCATCTGGAGTTTCTATCCTATCCATATTGTGTTGCCACTCATTGTTGTTAATGTTCATCTAAAGTTTCCAACTACCAACTTTGGGGCATTCATTACCTTATTAATTAATTGAGCAAAAAGGGTTGAGGAAACGCCATTGAAAAACCTTCATCCATTGTGAGTGACTTATTCAACCCCCAAACACCTAAATTTGTTTGTTAGATTACTTGTAACAATTGTCCATTGTCTATTTTTGCTTGGGAAAAAATTGTTTGTTCTTGCTTAAGGAATTATTTCATCTCTTGAAGCCTTGCCTTTAGTTCATTGTCTTGCTCCTTCAATTGCCTTCCTTGTTGATAGGAAGTAGGAAATTCCACTTACTATCAAGTTTTTTTTGTCACTCTTCATTGATTGTCTATTGTGGACACTTGTGGATTAATTGGGGAATTTAGTGAGATAAGTTGATGGAGGTAGTGAGTGTTGAGCTTAGTTATTGGATGATTATTTGAGGATGAGGAAATTCACGTGTTAGTGTTTGATGTCCTTGAATTATCCTTTTATCGTTAGTGATTGAAGCTCTCTCATTATTGATTGAATTTCCTCTTAATTAATTCTTCTCTTAGTTCTCATGTTTTATGAGTTGTGATAGCAAGGAAATTCCACTTGCTATAGTGTTCCTCTAGTCCCTTCATTGTTGTAGTAGTAAAGAAAGAAATTCTACTTGTTATTGCGCCATTTCTTGTCTCCAAATATTCAAGCATCATGTTTGGTTGAGCCCTTGATCACCTTGGTTTTATATGAGTAAAAAGAAAATATTTTCAACTAAGTGATATTGAGCAAAAAACACGAGTGTTAAACATGTGAGGACACCTTCCACACTTACACATCATAATATTGCTACAAAGGAAGGTCATCAACCATTGTTGGATGTTTGAAGCTCAATCCCAGTGTATTGGATTCAATTAAAGAGCTGAGGATTGATTTAATCTCTAGTGGATTACTTGCTTGGTTTTTTGGGATTGTTGTTATTTTTGGCAACTATATCTAAGTGTGTCTTTCATTGTGGATTATTTTTATTGGTGATTTATTGGTGTTCACTTGCATATTGATGAATTGTTGCTGAATTGTTGATTGAGATTAAATGTTGACCTTTTATGCTTGGTGATGGAGGTTGATTGTGGAAATGGATTTCAATCTAGGTGCTTGGTTAATGGAAGACCATGTAGTATGGTTCTCAATCCAGAATTTGGGAATTTTGCTAGCACTAAGTTTGTAGAGAATGTAGGGTTGCCTCTTGTGAAACATCCCAAACCTTATACTTTGTGGTTGAAGGATTGTGGAAAGGTTAAGGTGACCAAGCAAGTATTTGTGAAGTTTTCCATTGGGATTGTGGAAAGGTTAAGGTGACCAAGCAAGTATTTGTGAAGTTTTCCATTGGGACATATGAGGATTACATTTTGTGTGATGTGGTTCTAGTGAAATCTTTTCATATATTGTTTGGGGAACCATGGCATTATGGCACCAATGGGCAATACAATAGGGCAACGACTAGATATAAGTTTGTACATGAGGAGAAGAAGACTATCATTGTTTCTTTATCACCAGATGAAATACTCGAAGATCGAAAGAAGGTGAGGAGAGAGAGATACATTTGCACAAATAAATGAGGAATTACGACATGCAAAGAAAATTTTGAAAAAGCTTGATGAGATCATAGATGGGAAAAATGAAAAGCAAGAAAGGGGAGAAGAAGAGAGAATTGAAGAGGAGAAAAGAAATCAAGAAACAAATGAGAAACTTGAGGGAAATATTGGAGTAGAAAAGAGGGTTGAAGTTGATATGAAGGCAAAATAGAAAATTAGGGTGATGATGAGCTTGAATTGAAAAATTATGAAGTGGAAATTGAGTTGAAATTTTTTGATAGAAAGTGTGACGGTGAATTGACTGAGCAAAGTGAGGAGAAAAATGAGATGAATAAAGAAGAAGAGGTAAATGAGATGAATAAGATGGCTAATCAAACATGTGGAGAGAATGAGGGAGTGAAAAGGGAAAGTTTTACTGTGGAAAAGGAGGAAGAAGTTAGAGTGATATTCCATGAATACAAGGACCCTTTCCTTGTGTATTTTCTAGCTAACACATCCCACTCCAATTTTCTCGTATCTTATTTGCAAAGTGAAATATTTCTTTGGTTGACTTCAAAGCGATCATTACATTTGGAGTTCCCATGCCCCCATCGTCTTGAATCCAAACCAAAGAGGTATACATTGATTTCTTCAATTGGCGGTGGAAATATCATCAACTTCTTCTTGTCCGTTCATCAAGGCTATGGAAATGTGTTCCCCTTTGATCCAGGTGGATTTGAACTTTTGTGTGTACCATGTAGCGATTTGAGGACGAATCTTCTTGAAGAGGGAGGGTCTGATGTGATCTAGATCAGTCCAATTTTGAAATGGAGCTAAAACAAGTCAAATTTAACGAGGGTTTTGAATATATGGCTAAAGGAGGCATTTTGGAAGCTTTAGAGACCTTTTTGTACTAAAGTTGAAGCATTGGAGCTTGACGGAAATTTTGAGGACTAAATTGTAAATGTTGAATTTGGGGAGTTCATGACTTGCGATCATTGAATATGAGTCAAAGTCGATACTTTTAGTTGGGAAAAGATTCAAGGCACCAAGAATTGAGCTTGAGGGTCAAAATGAGCATAAAAATTAAGTTTTTAGTCGGTCTGGAGCAAATCAGGAAGTTGAGGGACTTATCGTGTAAATTTTGGAAAAAAAGCCATGCGGCCTCCCATAATGACCATGCAGCCGCATAGCATGTCCAAAATTGGCCTTTTGGGACAGAATGTAGGGAGCGGGCGCACCAAAGAAATAGGACGGCTGCACCAGAAAGGCTGCATCAAGGACCCGAGTTTTTGAGCTTTTTTGTCTTATTTTTCTTATTCTTCTTGTAATTTTGTTGGTTCTAAAACACACTCCAGTATAAGTAGGATCCACTTGAAGTCATTTAGGGTATGCTTGTATCTTGTATCAACTTCTTGGAGGCTTGAAAGTCTTCTTCCTTTTCAACAAACTTCATTGAACTTAATGAACTTTTAAGGGTTGATTTCTTTTGAGATTTTGATCCTTTATCTTGAGTGCTACCATCCATTACTCTTTAGGGATTAGGGTTCATCTTTCTAGTTTTACTTTAGTTGGTGTTGATTGAGCTCAAGATCAAATCCTGCCAATATTTGGCTTTCTTGGGAGATTGCCTACTTTATGGATTTCTTGGTCCATATACCAATGGGGTTCACATCACTTACCTCACCCAAAATCATCTTTAAACTATCAATACCTTTGTTCCTCTAACTAGCAGAGAAGATTGGGCACCCCACAGCCTAGACACATAGCAGTCGCGTCGCCGTGAGAAGGGACAGAATGTAAAGGTCATGAACGGCCAATAAGAGGGTCGTGACTATCTTCACAACCTGATCTCTTATCCGATCCCAAGTTTCAAACAAGCAAACAAGCAAATAGATCCACTGTCACCCATAAACCAAAATACACACCCAGCGGGTGATGATTACTACCCAAAAAGGTGCAGATCGTGTACATGGGTTTTCGATCTTTGGTCGCCGATGTGAAACCACACGCACAAAAGGGTTTTCAACCTTAAACATGTATATCAAATCATCTCACGCAGAACAAACGTATGCTGGTAAACAAAGATTAGATTATATTACTCGATTCAAAATTCAATGTGAAAGCAAAAAAGAACTTTTATGGTTTCCCTATTGCATTTCTTGGAAAGTGCAGATTTTTCTATTAGCATAATAGAGAAAACATGGGAAGATTAGTGGTTACCTGGGAGGTCAATCCCGACATTGCGTGCTTCATTCTCAGAATTTATGTTGTCTTGCTTCTTCTTTCTTTTTCCTGGGAATCGGTTATGGCCTTTCGATCTGATACCACAGACGGCGCCAATGACGAAGTCAAATTTCCCGCTAGAAGTGTACGGAAAACCTCCTCTCTCCAATCCAAGCCTACCTGCAATGAAGACCTCGAGGATTGACCTAGGAGCCCCTCCGGTGTAGGAATTAGTAAGGAGAAGGAAACGTAGTAAAATAAGGCACAAACGTGAGTGAAGAAATTATCTTCGTTTGATAATTGCTACCCTCCTCTACTTACAACAAAACCCTAAGTGACAAAGGACATTAGATATGTGCTCATTGGCTTGTTCTGGTCACCAAGACAAATAGGACTCTTATTGGGCCATGTGTTGGTTATATGGTTTTTTATATTTCATTATATCACTTATAAGGCCTCCAACCCATAAAATTATTTGCATTATCAGTAACCAAAACCATAAAATCATATAAAATAGCAAAAGGTGGTTGAAGTGCACCGACAAAAGGTTCTCTTTGCGTGAGAATTATTTCTTAAGCTGACAAAAGGAGGCGGCACCATACCATTGGCTGTTGCAGTTCATTAATACAAGTAGTTAATGATGAAGCATTATCAAACAAAATGATATGAAACAACTAACACTTACCATTAGCATCAGATTGGGGGTTGGACAATATGTTAGCCGATGATGATTGGACTAGGGTTACAAACTCACCACACTTGGGATATGCCTAGTATGATGTTGCGTCCAGGAGTAGCAATTGTCGGTTCAAAACATTGTTAGGTAAAACGCATTCAGATGTACTCGGCATAAGCTCTTCGCTAGTAATGTGGCTGTGTAGTAAGGTGAACATTTGGGATATATGCTAAGCTGATAGGAGGTCGCGGCACGAATGGCATGCATACATGGCATGGCATTTCGTCACGGTTGAACTGTCGACAAGTACAACTTTTTCATTTGAAATTAACATGTCTCTCGCAGTCGTGTAGCCATAAATTATATAATTTCTGGGGACGAATCATCTTTATTGTTAAGCTAAGTAAACGTTATTTAGCCATTAAGTTAAGCGAAAGGGTAGTTGTGGAAGTTTTCTTAAGTTTTGATTTTGGGTTTTAAAATAAATGAGCTTTTTTAGTCCTTGTGGCTATAGACATCAGAAAATTAAATTAAATAAAAATTATTTAGGCCTGGTTTAATTTTAATAATTAACCCAAATAATTTTAAAGTCAAATTGAAGTCTAAAGTTTTAAATAGACCAAATTAAATTAAATAACCAAAAGCCCAAAAATCGGCCCATTTTGTAAGCCTACTCTATGGCCCATGATTGTTATTTATATAAACCCTATTGGTCTTAGGGTTTGGGGTTATGCACATAAATTTTATGCAGAAGCATTTCAAGAAGAAAAGCAATAGAGCCAATCTCTCGCTAAGTTCAAGAGAGTCAAATTCTATCTAAGTTCAAGAAGACCAAAATCTTCTTAAATTCTAAATCAAGTTCCAAGTACGAAGTTTCAAAGCAAATTCAAAGGTAGCAAGATGGAAATTCAAAGGTGATCAAAATCTTCTATAAATCAAATCTTCAAGCCCAAATCTGGAAATATACTAAAATCCAGGATTCAAGTCTCAAATTGATTGCAAGCTGAAGATCAAGTCGCGTGGCACTTCATATTCAAAGTTGGAATCATCAATCAGAGGAGTTTTGCAACCTAGTAAATTACAAAAGCGTGAATCCACTTGTCTTTTATCAAATTCTAATTGTAATGAATTTCCGTATTATTTATTTTACAAAAATTCTAGAGAGACATGAAAAATAGATATTATTAAGTGACATTCTTATGTGGCATACTTGTATGATGAAAAAGTTGCCATATAATTATCACCCAATGAATGTGTGCCACATAAGAATTCACCTATTAATGTCACTTCTACATGTTTCCCTAGAATTGTTCTTTATTTTAATACGCATGAAATTTGTTTTGTTACAAATTTCTTGGCACGCCCGGCGGGACACTCTTGTCCCTCATCTTTCTATTCCGTAAAATTCTTCAATTTCAAGTACCAAAATTGCAATGGCAAGTAAGGGAAAGGAAATTGTGACTCCCCTTGAGGAGACACTTGCTCACATTTTCCAGATCACCACATGCCCGGACAAGGATTGGGGAAACTCAATTGGTTTCACCGTTGGGAAAGTTCTCAAAAAAGTGTTCCGAGTCCCTGAAAACAAAAAAGAGGTCAGGATCAACCTCAGCGAAATCTCAAGGCTCGGGAAAAAGTCCCCATTCTCCTTTCGTGTCAAGTAATGGATTGGTTTTTGGGTCTACGCGGTCAAACTCACCGCCACGAAAATGGGGTGACTACAGTACTATTGACGACCCTCTCAAGCCAGTAATGGTCACGGAAGTGAACCCAAATTCAAATGACCAAATGTAACAAATGGATTTGGCTATTGAAAAATTGACTAAATTCTTAGAAGAGAAGGATGCCCAAATTACAATGTTGATATGAAATTTGGAGCTTCAAAATCCAGGGATATATTTAGCCCAGAAAATGTAGGTCCCTCTAAAACTACTGACTAAATGTGCAAGAGTAACAACAAAAGCAAGACCAACATGACAGGGCTACGGTGCAAAATGTCTTTCGTGATACTAGTCAAGTCTTTGTTGGCTCTCTATCTGTTCAACACTTTAGCATATGATTGCTGACGCCATTTGAGTCCAATATAGTGGCTCACCGCAATCTTTGATGGTATATGCCAAACCATATACTCGTCGAATTGATGAAATGAGGATGCGACTTGGCTACCAACCTCCAAAATTTCAATTTCTGATGGAAAGGGCAACCCAAAGCAACATGTTTCTCATTTCATTGAGACTTGCAATAATGCTTGCATTTACAATGACACTATGGTCAAACAGTTCGTCCGCTTCCTTAAAGGTGCAGGTACACTGACCTCTCAGCCGGTTCACTTGATACTTGGGACCAATTGGAGCCTGAATTTCTTACGCGTTTCTACAGTACTCGGAAAATGGTTAGTCTATCGAAACTCTCTAAGACAAAAACAGGGCAAAGAAGAGCCAGTGGTGGAGTAAATTGAGCGTTGGAGAAATCTAGTGCTAAACTGCAAGAAGCGTATAATTGAATCATCCTCCATTGACATGTGCGTCTAAGGCATACATTGGGGATTGCTTTACAATCTTCAAACAAAATATGCCTCACTCTTTTGAACAGTTAGCCACATGGGCTCATGACTTGAAACTCCAATCGCAAGGTATAGAAGTTATTTTCCAAGCAATCCGCGTGAGAAAAAGGAGTACAAAAAAAGACGTGAAGAAAGAGGCAAAGCCAAGTAAAAGAAGGCTATGATCTGTCTCAACCACTCCAACAAGGATTACTTTCAAAAAATCAAACTCTGACTCAAGCTCAAAGCCAAAGCCAAAGCCGAAACCGGATTACAAACCAGTATACAAGTCAAATAAAGGCTAAGGCCAAAAGAATTGTTTTCCAACCTTGAAAGAATTAGCTGAGATAGAATATCCATTCTCAGATGCTGAGGTCTCAAGGATGTTAGATCAACTTCTTGAGCAAAAAATAATTGAATTATTAGTACCAAAGAGACTTGAAGAAGTTGGTTAAGTCGATAATCCTAAATATTATAGGTTCCATCGAATCATCAGTCATTCAGTGGAGAAGTGCTTCTATTGAAGGATCTCATTGTTCATTTGGACAAAGAAAATAAGATCAAATTGGAAACAAGTGAAAAGTCACCTGCAAATTGTTCAATGGTCTCCTTTGGATCATTTGATCCATTCTGAATATCTCAGGAACAACTCTCTCTTCTATTGACTCATGGTTCTAAAACCCTATTACTAAATGAGTAGACTGTAGATAACATCTTCCTGAAGGTACTCGACAGGCATAACTTAAAGTAGATGGAGAAGTTACAATTTTCTACATCAACCCCGTAATAGAAAGTCCAGGTCTTTATGTTCCAACATTTTATGAGACCATGACAGATGATGTAGATCTTTAGGACTCTAGTTCCAAAACGGAAGATGAGATTGGAGACGAGTAGTCTAACTTTATAAGCAAAAGGGAAAAATATAATAATTTAAAGGAGACAAGTAACAAATCATATTTGTCTCATACTGCATTACCAATGCTAGGGCAGAAAGTTCTGATGTTAAATCCACTGAAAAGACATCATCAAATGATAGTCAGAGGGCATGGATAGTCGTAACAAGACAAAGCTGGAAAAATTCAAAGTTTGCAAAGCCCTGTATCAAAAATGAAAATTTGAGGCTGAAGAGAAGGCTAAGGAGTCATCGAAAGAAGAAATATCACGCTAAAGCAAGGTATCCAAAATGTCACAAAAAGTTCTAAGTCCTATAACCTTAGGGGAATATTTTCTTAAAGGTTTCTTTGATAGGGAATATTTCTCTTCTAATGTGATAAATGTTGAGGGAGAGAATAAATCTCACAACAATAAGGAGGGAACTTCAAAATTAACAAAGACTATCTCGCGACTCAACAACATTCCTTTAAACACATGTCTAGCAGAAATTTTATATTTTCCATTCGATGATCATATGGCCTTGGTTGTAGCATTGATCGATCTGGAGGAGTATCGAGGAAAGGTCTTTAAGTCTACAACTCACTAAGATTGCATGGCTACTATCACCTTTAGTGATGATGGCCTACAAATGGGGTTGTTGTTTATATAATAGGCCACTGTATATTAGTGGTTATGTGTGCGATTCAAACTTCATCGCATAATGGTTGATTGTAGTTCAGCCATAAATATCATGCTGATCCATACAAGATTAAGCGAAAGTGATTTGGCCAAAAGTAAAATCATGATAAAATGATTCAACCAAAAGGGTCAAGAAGCTATTAGAATGATCCTTCTGAAGATGCTACTTTGAGAGTTAATCCCATCATCACTCTTCCATATCATTAATGCTAAAACATTATATGAGTTATTACTCAGACATGTTTTGTTGTATAAAACTGGAGTATTGGCTTTTACATGGCATCAATACTTCAAATACTGCTAAGATGGAGAAGTTAAATATGTAATGGCTGAGACCAAGTCATTCACTAAAGAGGAAGCTTATTTTGCAGATGCTAAATTGTATCTGGAGAATGAGGAGTTGCGTCTAGCAAGATTTTCTACTTTCAGGTTTGAAATCAATGAAAACATAGAAGTTGGCTATCAGCTTCCCATAGGAAAGTCAAAGATGTTCGAAGCAAATTCTTCTAAGAGTTCTCAAACTTCATCAATAGATCCTAAGGGATTGACTTTTCTGGTGCCTAGTATCCCAAAGTTAATTTTGCCCCAAGAACTTGTCAGTAGTTCAAAGGCTGATAACACTATAATAAAGGTGCCAAACATATGTAAGCTTACAATCTCTGGATCATCACAAAAGGATATCTCCAGTTCAAAGGCACTTGAAGAACCAAAACATATACTTAGAGGATGTTAGCTCAAAAATTGCTCGAAAATGCTAGATATAGAAAGGGCGAGCTCTGAAAATTAGGCGATCTGGATGCTATCCTTTCTAATGGGTGTACTACTTTAGACAAGAGATATGGGTTTAGGGTATAACCCTGATTCTCCAAAACAAACCAAGGTCAAAAAGGCTTTTGCAAATCCAATTATGATCCGAATTTTTGAAGTCCACTAGAGAGAGAAGAAAAAAGAATGAACTTTAGTCTTCGATCAAATTCAAAATGAAGAAGCCAGAGTCTCTGTGTTTGAGAAAATAAATGTCGAGCCTTCTGCTTCATCAAAATCTAAAGGTAAATCATCTATCTTCCAAAGGCTAGCTGATGATCCTTCTACATCTAGGAAAAAAATAAGGAAATGCATCTGCTAAGCCAAAGCCTTCACAAAGACAATCTACGTTCTCCAGATCTGGAGTTAAAACTTCTTATCAAAATTTAAAGCCTCAACGATCAAGAAGAAAATGCAAGAATAAAAAAGGCTGATTTGATGCCGGAAGGCGATGATGATCAGGAGAATTTCTAAGTCGATCACGTGGATTTTGAGGAAACATCAAATTCAGAAATTGAGTCTAACTACAATAGATGAAGCTAAACCAGCTCCACCAACATTTGTCGGACTCTAGTAAAAGCTATTCGTTGTGCTTTGGTGTATGGAGTAAAAGTTGTACTACCCTTGGAGTGTGAAATTTCGTCTTTACGGATTGCCATTCACGAGGATTGACTACGGAAAAAAATGCTTGTATTCAACTCGAAGAGCTAGAAGGCTTGGATGAAAAGAGACTAGAGATATAGATGTATCTTCAATACTATCAAGCTTGGATGGCGAAGTCTTCCAACAAAAAGGTGACTAGATCATTCGAAGTCGAAGATCCAGTGCTCTCAGTCTGAAGGCCAATTATCATCTCCAGAAAAACAAGGGGCAAATTCTAGCCTAAGTGGAATATTCTATTCATTGTCACTTATGTCTTCACAAATGAAGCATACTAGATTATCGACAATGATGGATTGCAAATTGGACCGATCAATGAGAAATTCTTGAAGAGTTTTTATGCTTAAAGTTTCATTCTTATTACTTTCTTTGTTCTAAAAAAAAAAAAATTCCTATTGTATTGCTGTTTGCCAGTAAGAGGATAAATTGTGAACAACTAAAACTAAAACTAAATAAAAAAAATCCTTGTGAATGAACTACATTTTGGCTTGATCCCTTTCAAGAGTACGTAGGCAGTTTGGATAAAAAAAATTTTGCTAGTCCAAGTTCAGTCAAAATATAATTAAAAAAAAGAAGAAGAGAGTTTGTTCTCTAACTACTTGTTGTGCAAAGTGAGTTAAAAGAATGAATTTCATTGATGTTATAGTGAAAATTAATCCAATTTTCACTTTTAAAAAAAAAATTTAAATAAAAATGCAAGTACGAGGAATCAAATTTTGATTGCCAAGCCTAAGAATTCTTCTGCAAGGACCTTTTGCTCTTTTTCAATTGCCTTTTCTTCATTGGCATCCATCGTTGGCATTTGCTTTAAGGAAGCTAGTGCACCTTAGTTCTGTCAAGTTCTTAAGAATTGACTTAGAGTTCTCTACGAAGCTAATCGATGTTGGTATTCAAAGTTGAATGAATTATCTGTTTTGCTTCTAATTGATATTCCAATTCCTTTACTTGCTTTGCCTTTTCTACTGCTAGAAGACTATCCATTATTTGTTGTCTTTTGGACATGTGAGCATTAAGCCTCTGCATAATGGTGTCTACCTAATTAATGAAGGGTTGTGGATAGCTGTGAAATAAAAGTTTGAGCGTTATCATTCCTCCAAGTGGGAAAGCCATACAAATCATCTTCCAAAGCTTCTTTAAGCTTATTCCGAATATAAAAGATTGAGGCTTCTCGAAAAGCCTCTTTTGAAAGAAGGCTATCCTTGGTTGACTTTGATGAAAGTCCAGACATGGAGGAACCTACGACGTCACGAGCTGCTAAAGCTAAAGGAGAAACAATAGTCGTATTCTTTGAGATGGGTGCCACTAAAGTCTCTTGTACTGCTTGAGGGGTATTAACTCTTGAAGTCTAGGAGTTTACTTCAGTCTCACCATAAAAAACATCCTCTACATCTAGGTTAAGGGATAGAATGCCTCCTCCAATGCTACTTTAATAATTACAAGGTAGATCCTTAAAGGGGTCTTTCCCTTCAATTCCTTCATATGCAACAATTATATTTAGGTCATGCGCTTGATCTTTTGAAGATGCCCTATCCTTAAGAAGTTCTAAATTAGCAGGAATTGTTGGAAAAGATGCACCAAAAAAAATTCAAGAACAAAAAAAAAAAAATAAATAAAGAAAAAAAAGAATAAAAAAACACACCAAGAAAAGACGTTGAAAGTTCATTGCATTGAATGAAGAAGTACCTAAATTCCTCATTCTAGGTAATATGTCCAATTGTTCACCTCTTGAAGGCACATCGTGAAGACTTAAATCAATCTTTGAGGTTCTAGGATTGACCTTTTTTAAGGTTTTGAATGCCTTGAGACGTCTTAGGTTTCCTGACTTGCTCATTTTTGGAAATTTGAGCAATGGAGGGCTGAAATTGCAAATGTGGTACATCATGTACTATAAAAAATTGATATAAAGATTAAACAAAAAAAAAATAAATGAAATGGAATAATAAAAACATACTTGATCCTCATAACTACTGCCTTCTGGGGTTATCTTCACTTTGGAGGGTGGTGCAGAAATTTTTTCTATTGGTTTTGGGGTGGAAGCAATGGCTGCTTTGCAAAGAAATCTTAAGTTTTTTGGAGTCTTCCTCACCTGTAAAAGTTTTTCCACTTTTATGATAGACCTTTATAGGGACCTCGACAGAAAGTTTTAGCTCTTGAGTCATGTCCTTCTTCTCTGGCTCTGATTGACCAAGGACAAACTTAGAGTTCTTATCGATGACAAAAGCTACACCAGGATCTTCTTGAGGCTTGTAGTACATGGGTTTTACACCAATGCTGAGAATCGTCATCGATGTAAAATTGTATGTTCGGAACATACTTCGGAACATGAAATATTGATCCGCTTCCAGTCTGGGTAAGAGATAATCAAGCCTGATAAAGGTTAATGTAATTGGTATTAAGAGTCACTTTTAGTGGAGAGCCTGGGATTCTAAACAAAGTTTTTGCCAAACCAAAAATCAATCTATTCAAAATGAGTGGCATGATCAGACCCTTTCTCGTCAGCAATTATAGAATAAACATTGAATAAATGTGAAAAGGACTTGGAAAGTAAGTCTATCAGTTCCGAAAGGGTTGGAAACACCTCCTCA
The DNA here is from genome assembly GCA_963692815.1 of Nyctanthes arbor-tristis. Taxonomy (NCBI): domain Eukaryota; kingdom Viridiplantae; phylum Streptophyta; class Magnoliopsida; order Lamiales; family Oleaceae; genus Nyctanthes; species Nyctanthes arbor-tristis. Next base: position 5,189 of record CAVNYN010290911.1, on the reverse strand, counting down.
TAATATTCACCAGAAATAGAGAAGCCAGTGACGATTTTGATATCCCAGAGAGAAATACCAATTTTGCCGCCAACTGTTACAAAAGTATAGGTCTCAGGGCACCAAACTTCTCAAAGGGCTTTGTATATGGAGTTGGGACGATGATAGTCTTTCACCGCAGCTTCAACTACACTGGCCAAATCTTTTTTGTTCTCCTTGAGAAGCAATTTTTGAATCCAAAGGGACCATTCCCAAAATTACAGCAAATAAGTTATCTCTCCACGGGGTTTAATTTGGGGCAAATAATTTATATTCTTTCACAAATAGTGGCACGGGGAATAAAGTCTATGTTTGGAGCATGAGATGGTGGCATGCATAGGAATGGTTGAGAACCATCCTTTTGGCCAGATGCAGCAGTATGTGAAAGAGCACTTAGAGCTGGGATGTCTATTTGTGATGCAAAATCAAAGGTGATAGGCGATAGGGTATGTGTCATTGTCCTATGGGTGCAAATCATGAGTTCACCCTGCTCTTGATCAAGATATTTCACATCTATGCCTTTGAAAGAAAGGTACATTCTGCCCTGTTTATTAATTTCCTCAATTTCACGTACGTTGCTATAGACTTTACTTGATTAAGACATCCTTGAAAAGAAAAAAATTATCATGATCAAATATCAATCAAAATAAAATTTAAATCAAAACAAATTACAAATAAATTCAACATAAATCAAATCAAATTAAAGCAAATTAAATCAAGTTAAGTTCATAAAAAGTCAATAAAAAATCAAGTTAAATTAACTTAAATTGAGATTAGTTATCTAATTTTGCTAAAAAGAATCGTTTAAATCTTAAACTTCAATAAAGAAAATTGATTAACTTCAATCTCAAAAAGTCTAGGCTTTTATCCTGTCATTAAATAGCTTGGACTTTAGAAGAACTAGTTTTTAATTATCAAATTAAAATGTCTCAAATTTACAATGTTCAAATCTTTGCTTTTGACTCTGTCTCAAACCTCAAAAAAAAGAATGATCCTTAATCACCAAATTAATTTCTTAATTTTTAAGATCTTTAAATATTAGCCTTTGACATAAGTCTTAGACTTTGAAAGATCTAAATCTCGGTATCTCACCAACAATTTTCTTTAAATCATTAACTTGAGCACTTAATAATAAAAAAAAAGAAGAGGAAAAAGAAAAGATTCGAACCTTATTCTTTGGCATAAAGAATCTAAGACTTTAAAAGGATGAAACCTTATCTTCAACAAAAAATTACTTTAAGAGGAAATTACATCTCACATTATTTTTGGGGTCATGTTTCACATTTACATGCAAGTTTTTTTTTTTTTTTTTTTTTTTTTTTTTTGCATTTTTACACTATTTATTATTAGATTTACCCTCCACATTTTTAGGTGTTAAATATTTATTATTAGATTTATTAATTATTTTATAATATCTTAATGTAATCTTTTATTTATATTTTAAGTAATATGAATGTAATTTAATAGATTTTGTTCTGATTCTCATAGATTTATTTGTAGTGATTGAATTTTAAATTTACTCATTATCCTTTTTAATGAAAAATTGTCATTTTTTTATTTCCCTATTAGCCTAAATATTTTTTTAATATATGCCATAAGTATCTAGAAGGTATTTAATTAGTTTATTTAAGTTTTTAATTAATAATAGTTAATAACATTTTATTAACTAATTAAAAAAACGTTTATATGACCGCTAAAAGTTGTACAGTTAACCGCTAATTAAAAAAAGTTAATATGGTTTATTTAGAATTTAGTTGTCATAGTATCCCCCCCCCCCCCCGGGGGGAATTTAGATGCATGATCAAAAGTTATATGATTTTAATAGATTTCGAGCCGATTCACATGGATTTTTAGTGATTGAATTTTAAATTTATTCATTATCCTTTTTTACTAGAAAAATGTCATTTTTTTTTATTTCCCTATCATTATAATATATTTTTATAATATATAACATAAGTATTTGGAAGGTATTTAATTAGTTTATTTTAACTTTTTAATTAACAATAATTAAGAACAAGTTATTAACTAATTAAAAAATGTTAATATGACCGCTAAAAGTTGTATGGTTGATTGCTAATTAAAAAATGTTACTATGACTTATTTAGAATTTAGATGTCATTATAATTCTTCCCCCCAACAGAATTTAGATTCATTATCAAAAGATGTATGATACGTGATTGTCAAAAAAAAAAAAAAAAAAAAGCTGTGTGATTCGTGATTGTAATACAAAATATATTGATATCAATGACTGCTATTAATTTACATGTATCGATTTCCCAAATAAATCATGATAATTTGTAAGTAATACATTATCAAAAGTTCTATAACACATGGGTACGATACTAAATATTTTGATACGTAATACCCTATAAATAATATATAAAAAGTTATACAGCGCGTGGCTACAATACTGAATATTTTAATACGTTGATTTGATATAAATGATTGCTACCAATTTATTATACTAAATATCTTAATACGTTGATTTGATGTATTGATTTGATGCGTCCCGCGTCCCATTGTAAGATATCATCACCCTTATCATTGCTTTTGGTTTTTTAGGTGCAAATAACTATTGCCAATCTTCGTCATTAGTTGCAAATTACATATGTTTCAAGGATGCAATTAAATATTTGGTATCAAACTTTTTCTCTTTCAACATCTCGTTCAACCTTTCTTCACCCCATTTTTTCACCATTGAGCATCCAATATTTTATCAGCAATTTCCCTTTGTGCATTGAGAAGAATTGTCATCTCATATAGTTTTCTCGGATCTTTCAGGTCATCCTTCGTCCAAGAAGCAGCATTTAGTAGGAGATTCAACTCCCCCCAATTCTCAGGTCGTGGTGGAGGATCAAGCTTCATGACTTCTGCCTCTGGAGTTTTTTTGGCCTTGGAGGATCAACAGGTTTTGTTGTTAGAATTTCAATTCTGAGTGTACCCTATCAATCCTATATATACATGGTTTGTCATCCACAAGGGCGGACTCTTATCCTATTTGAAATATACTGGTGATATCCCAGGAAATCTGGACAAATCTATTAATTTTTCTGTTATTACTTGTATTTTTTTATTTTATTTAATCTCCAATTTATTTTATTATTAGATCTACCCATATATATTTTTGAGATAATCAAGCGTATTTTTGCTATTTTGATGTTCACAGGTGCAAAGATGAAGTGGCAATCAATTCTAGACCTAAATATCTAAAGCACCATTACTTTAATCATAAAAGATCCAAACCTTAATCTTTGAGATAGTCTTAGATTTTGAAAGGTCTAAACCTTTGGAGGAAAAAAAAAAAAAAAAGGACTGGCGATTGACCCGAAAAAAAAAAATAAATAAAGAAAAACTAACAAAGAAAGTCCTTCTAAACTTGCATGCAATGCATGGCAATGTGTTAAAAAATGAAGATTAAAATCATTGCTTGATTTTTCTTGGAGAGAGAAAAAGGAAACAAAACACAATTAGTTCTTGCTTTGTTCCAGGTTCCATTGCATGAAACATGCAAATGAAGTAATGATAGAAAGTAAAGTATAATTGGAAATAAAGGGGATTTGTTTGCCTACTGATATTTTAAGAAGAGGAATCGAGGATCGAAATTAAGCTGAGAGAAAGCTTAGTTGAACAAGCTTCGTGGAAGTAGAGACAAAATTTTTCCTGGGAAAATTGACTTCGTTTCTTGATGAATCGAAGGCAAGTTGGTGAGTGAAAATACCAGTTCTGAAGGGTCTTATATAGTGCTTGAGCAAGTTAGCTCTTATGCTTGAACTAGAACTCTCCATTGAAAAATTTTGAACTGAAATTGTTCTCCTTGTCCAATTAAAAATCTTTTGATGAAAGAAATATTAAAAAAATAATAAAAAAAATATAAATAAAAAGATGTTGAAATCAAAGACGTAATTTCTCGGTTAAGGAAAAAGAAAATTCCAAAAAAAATTGATGATTAAGTTTAAAAAAAAAAAAAAAAAAAAGGAATCCTTTGAAAAAAAAAAAAAAAAAAGAGAGGGAAAAAAAGTTTTCTTAAAACTCAAATTCCCCAAGTTTCAAGTCCAGATCTGGAAATATACTAAAATTGAGGCTTCAAGTCTCAAATTGATTACAAGCCGAAGATCAAGTCACGGGACACTCCATCTTCAAACTTGGAATCGTCAACCAGAGGATTTTTGCAACCTAACAAGTTATAAGAGCATTAATTACTTGTATTTTATCAAATTCTAATTGTAAGGAATTTCCATATTAGTTATTTTAATACGGGCGAAATTTGATTTGTTACATGGCCCATTTCAGTTAAGAGAGTCATCTTCCCTAAGCATGGGCACTGAGGCAAAATTTGGATAGTCGTCTTTCAATTTACCCTTTCATTACGAGAAATACTCCCGTAAACATAGGCACATGGCCGGAAAGTAAAGATTCCACATAAATGTCGCCGGGGTGACCAGTGGCACGGCGAGTGATGTCAGGGGGACAGTCGCCACCCGGCCTCCTAGCTCCTCTCATGCGTCATCTCACAATCCCAACTCGCACTCATAAAGTGTATTGGAAAAGCCGGCCCGTAGCATGGTGCTGACATTGAAAGTTTCCTAAAGCCTGCTCTATCTCCTTTGCCAAAACTAATATGCATTTAGATGCTTCGTCCCGTCACTCATGATTGCTCGAATATCCAAGGAACAAGTTAGTCACAAGTAGCTCTCTCTCTCTCTCTCTCTCTCTCTCTCTCTCTCTTTCTTCGTGGCTTATATTGGGTCGGCATCATTTATAAATTCACCTACTATGATTTGACTATTGATTTGATAACTACTCAATAATTACCACACATTTCAAATTTCAATTAAATCTCCACCGCTCACTTCCACTCATTATAAATTCTCTTTATAAATTACAAAAATAAATCATACCAAACAAGTCCATAAATGTAGACGTGTGCTCTTCCGATCTGATCCATTTCAAGTACCTGCCTCATTCCCTTATTAAAGTCCAAAACACAGTAGGCTTGTGCAGTTTTCGAGAAAGGTCCCAAGTAATAGCGCTTGCAAAATTTAGTGCATATAGTGTTGGCAATGTGCTGAGCAAATGATCCATAGTGAGCTTGTGGGAACACCTCCTCGATTACCTTGGCAATGCGACCTCTATGATATGATATAAAGACCAAATTCAAACTGTCATCAATT
>CAVNYN010290906.1:0-12181 GCA_963692815.1 Nyctanthes arbor-tristis | reverse complement strand
GTCCGATCTCCTTCAACATTCATGGTTATAACGGGGGGTCATCATGAGGTTGTAGCACCCCCTGGCATCCTCCTTTAAGAAGGAAAAAGAGTTTTCTGGGAGGTCGGTTGTCTCAGAGACATCACATGCCTGATAGCTATTCCTCGCTTGCCTCAAAGTTGGCGATCTCCATCTCCGTGAATGCAGATTATTCGAGTTCATATTTATCAAGTTGTGGATATCTGCCCCACTACCTCGGCCTTGATGGATTGTCGGTGCTGGCTTGGGACTCACAAGTGTGTGGCACTTACTGCTACGGCTTGGAAGGGCCACAACTTTTGAAGATAACCTTTCTCAATGAGCCAATCGATTTCCCTTTTTAAGTCTTGACAGTCATTGGTCTCGTGTCCCTCAGACCGGTGATATCGACAGTATTTACCCTGATTCAATTAAGACGTCTGGGTCTACATGGGCCTGGTTCAGGAATGAGGTTGTCTCGGGATATCTATGTAAATATTTCCTCTAGAGAAGCAGTCAAAGCGAACAAAGTTTGTCACATCTCTTGGGGTTGTTTCCCTCGTCAGGACGTCGATAATCTTTTCTCTTTTTGAATTCCCCAGAAAACCTAATTGGATCGGGGGCATGGCTTTTTCTTTTCCATTGCTTTCTGGGATAACTCTTGTGTCAGGAAGTCTACTTGAAGCTTCCTCTGTGCTGATGTACCATTAAGCTTGATTGAGAAACTCTTGGTAATTCTTTGGTCCAACTTCATGTACTGACTACCAAAAGCAGCTCTTGTGTCGTAATCTTGATAGAACAACCATAAGTAAGGTTCATCAGTTACTTTCTCTATCTCTAGCACTTGCTTATTGAAACAATCTAAATAAGATTACTGTGTTTCGTTGGGTCCTTGTTTTACTGTCACCAACTTCTCCTTGGGCGCCGTTCTGATTTTAGCTCCCATAAATTGGGATAAGAACATCAAAGACAATTCTTCCCAACTTTGGATTGAGTTTCTTTAGAGCTCCCTCAGCCACTTGACGGGGATGTCTCCCAAAGTTGTGGGAAATGCACGGAACATGGCAGCCTCCCCAGCTCTCTGAAGTTCCATCCACGATATATACTTATCCAAATGTGAGCTCATGTATGTTTTACCAGAATAGGGTGACGTGTACGGTGACTTAATTTTAGTCAAGGGGGCCTATAAAATGGCTATGCTGAAAGGGGATGGTCTCTGCTCAGAATAACCTTCTTGAGGTGATTCAGCGTGTTTCCTCTCCAGTTCGGCGGGCCAGCGTCTCATCTCTATAAGCTCGGTTCTTGCACGCTTAGGCAGAGTGCGCATCACAGGTTCTGGGGGACAATGATAGGGGAAAACCTCCATTGTCCAAATATGCCACTCTCGCGGGTGACTATTGCTGGTGTTTATCTGTTGACTTGGAATTCAATGACCTTTGCCATTTAACTCTTAGCGCAGCTTTTTCCATCTTAGATAGATGGGGACTTTCCCCCTACATGACTGCAAGGGGGTTTCAGGTTGTTAGCTCCTTCTTTTTTTCCCGTCCTTTCATTTAGAGCTTGGCTGTGCAGACTGCACTTCCTTAGGGTCTAATGGCACACGCCCTTGAGTTTGACAGTGCTAGAGTTGATCCAGTTGATGTTGCATACGCTGCATGGTTTGTAGAATCGCTTCAGCTAAAGGCTTGGTAATCTATTGTGATTCTGCTGGTCGAGGTTATTTTAGGTTCACTTGGTGGAATGCCTGGTGGGATTGGTTGAGGAACAGTGACGGGTTCAGGCGGTGAAGTTGGATCTTCATCTTTCATTGTTCTTGAAAGAGAACTAGCTGCTGCGGATAAATTCTTTCTCATGGCGGCAACGCGGCTGTTAACCGGCCCTTCCTCGAGTGCCAATTTGTTGACAACGATTTAAGCTGGAATTAATATGTTATTGACACTCAGCAAATCATCTTTATTTCTTTTTAACCATTATCCTTTCCCTAAGAATAACTTTTAATCTTAAGAAATAAGATTATGGTTCTAGAATTATCTCCAAGAAAAATCCCCCTCTCTTCTACTATCTCGAAGGGGTTTATATAGGCAAGGATGAGTGGAGTACTTTAGGTCATGCTATCCATGTGTTTGGCCTAGGGGACTTCTTGACACCTATGTGGCATCTTTAGATGGACAACTTAGATGGACCGGCGCCACTAAGGCAGTCAGTTCATACGTCTGTCAGATTCGCTATCTTTGGACTCTGAACTCTTAATCTTTGTGCTAACCTGACGTGGCATCGGCAAGCATATATTCCCTTGTGTAAAATTACCTGGGTTAACAAGATCGGTCTCTTAAGTTTATTGGGCTCTTGAGTCGAATTATTTGCCAACAGCTATCAATAATCTTCAGCAACAAAATCCCAACTTTGTTGCATGGAAGCGACCAAGTCATTCTACATGCAATAGTGGCCTCCCTCATGGAGTCTGTGACTCCTCTTATTGCTTCTGTCAAATCCTCTCTCACCTCAACCAAAGCTCTCAACAATACCGGACTTTCTTCTTCAAATCAAGACAATTGTAGATGAACTTTCATCTCTTGGTGCACCACTGTCAGATGCGGATTTGCTCATTCACTGCACTCGCAGACTAGGCTTTGCTTATAAGGAGGTTATTGCACCCCTTCAAACTTGAGATTGCTCCATCACCTTTAAGAAATATATGATAAGTTCAATGATCACGAGACATATTTGCGAGACGTAGATATTGTGATTTTCTAGGGAAATCCTTAAATAAATTTTCCCAAGCCTCCAACTGCCAATCTACGACCACCCCCTCAGAACGGATAGCCACCAAACTGTCCCCGCTATCCAAGTCTCCGTCGGCTTCTATAGCGATTGGATTTTTGTAAATGAAAATTTATCATTTTTTCAAGCTTTAAAGAAATTTAAACACGTCACTACCACCCAATTTCCTTTATTTTGATAAATTTGATCACGTTAAAGGTTTCAAGATAATTTGTGTTGCTCATCTATTTTATTTTAAAGAAAGCACGAGTTTATAATTAACTGGGTTTCGTTTTCAAGTTAGGGTATGGGTCCAACAAAATATTTGCACACCACATCCAATTGTATTTTTTATTTAATTTGTAGACGAAGACGATTTGGTCCAAGTCTTAGCTTCAGGCCCAAACCCCTAGTTCCTTAAAGAGATAATTAGAGGATATGCACTTGTTTTAATTTGTGCATTTAGTATTGCACCTTAATTAAAAATTATTTGTAAATTTACCCTTCTAAATTGTAAATATACCCCTAATTTTTTTCATTCATATTGTTATTATTATTATAATAATTTAATAATAATTATTAAATTCATCTAAATATATTACTATATATTTTGATCTCACGATAAATTAGGGTTTAATTAGTCGCCACTTCCTTTAGTTATGTTGACCACTACTGCCACCATCCGTTTGCCATCATCCATGCACCGCCACCGTCCATCTATCACCATGTTTGTCGATGAATAAGAGAGAGAAGGCGCTTGATGTGAATCAGAGAGGGAGACGCATCAGTTCATAGCAGCAGCGCTACTGTTGATCGCCGGGTAGTTTGATTAAGCCTTTTTCACTCTTTTCATTTTTTTTTTATTTCAAATTTGTACAAATATTGAAAGAAGTCACGGGTGCTGTTTCATTCCATTTTCCAACAGCATCTTTTTAACTTTTATTTATTTATATAATTTCATTTTTTGTTCATATATTGAGAGATGAAGTCAAGTCACGGCTTCCAATGTTGCTTTATTCCATTTTCCAAACACACCCATGCATACTTATGAATTCTCATAGCAGTTGCCCTTTTTTATATATGTTTTTTATTTTATTTTACATTTTTAAATTTCAGCTACTGGTTCAACCAAACCCTAGTATGTTACCATTTTCTGGGATCTTGCTCTTTTCTGGCATGCCACCCATTCGTGGCGCTCCTTTTTTCTTTTATTCTTTTTGGTTGTTTTCTTACCATCTTGCGTTGATGTTGGTGTTTTAGTAGTTCCGTTATCATTTTTTCCGTTGATGTGTTTTTGCTTCTTTTGTTTTGTCATCACAACAATTTTTCTTTTTTTTTTCTTTTTTTCTTTTATTTGGTCTTCTTACTTCTAACTGGTGGTCTGTTACCATGATAATTGTTTATTTCCCCACTGGAAATCATTGGTAACATGTTTTATTTGATTTTGTTACTTTGTTACCACTTGTTACTCAATTTTGGTAACATTAATATTTTTTATTACGTGATTTTTCTTTTCTTTTTTCACTACCTAAGTGGTGGTGGCCGGGGTGGCTACTGGCAGTGGGAGTTTGACGGTTAGTAATCGAAAGCTGTGGTAGCCATCCGTGATAGTATTGACAGTATTGAAGGCTACTTGTTTTTTACATTGAAAACACTGCTACTTATAATATACTATTATAATAAAATAATTACTAATAATAATAAAATTTGAATTTTATCTAAAAGTTGGCTTAGGGCAATTTTACAATAGAAAATGGCATTTTTAAAATTTGTTTCAATTAAGAGGTATTTTTCAAACCCCCTATCAAAACACGGGGGATTTATCTAAAGAACCCTAAAATGGGCTTACGTTACGTTTTTTACCATGGTTTTTTCACTTTGTTACCATGAGTTTTGCATTTGTTACTATGGCTACGGTACCCAAAAGCGCTGTTGCTGTGAATTTGTTACCATGTTCTGACTTTTTTCTTTTTGAAACAAACCACGTTCCGCTTGTTGTTAACATGGTTTTATATTTTTCCATTGATTTTTGTTTCCCCAATAAGACATTATGTTACTATTTTATTTTATTTCTATTTTTTTGTTACCATGCCTTTTGATTTTGCCCATGTTTTTTTTTTTCATTTTGTTACCATGTGTTAGGAGGGAATGGCGACGATGGCCGTAGTTGTTACCAAATGTTGGCGGCAGTGGTTCTATTTGCGACCACCAAATTTGTTCACAAGTATTCGATGGGTGGTTCACTGTTACTAACGGCTTGTTTGATTCTATTTATCAAAACACATTTTAATCTCACCGACCACTAATTTGACAACTACTTATTTATAACTACAAATTTCAAACTTCCATTAAAAATCTACATCACTCATTTCACTTTATTATAATTTCTATTTATAATTCAAATCGAGTAATGAGAATCAAACAGCCACTAAGTAGCATGGTGGTAGCAGCGGCAGTGACGCAGTGGTGGTTTTTTACGAAACCACCACTTAATAATAATAAAGAGGCATGTTTACAATATGACGTTGCATTTTTACAATTAGTATTAGTATCTAAGGTTTTTTTCAAACCCTTATCAAGAAAAGTGGTTTTTATCAAAAGATCCCTATTTTAAAAAGAGTCTTACGAGCCCTATTCTGTATCCCGTCTTTCCCCTCGATCTCCCACGTTCAGCAAAACTAATTTCAGTACATGTGTGTATATATATGTGTATGTATATGTGTGTGTGTGTGTATGTCTTTCAATCTCAAGCATATTCATAGCAAAACAATGGAATCAACAAGTTTACATATACTAAACTCTCTGCAATACATACAGGAACAGAGCTCAATTACGCATACAGTTCACTCAATCACTACATACGACACACATACACCTTCACACTATGTGATTTCATACAAAACTTACAGCAAGAAATGTCAGAATTTAAGCTGATACATTTCATACAAACACCCAAAAATTAGCAAGAACAAGGAATTCGTTCCTTCTCTGCACCTATCTACAATTTCATAAACTTCACAGCAGGTATAGAAAATTTATACATTCTGATTCCATAAACTCCAACCCCTCACTCGACTCCAGCCAACAAAACTCCCACCCCTCACTCGACTGCAACCAACGACCTTTGTTTGACTCAATCGAACACCCCCATTGAAAGCTTAGCTACGGCAAGCACCACATTTATTGTCCCACTGAACTTCAGCCATCAATCATTGAGTTTTAGCGACTATTCATTTCAAACAGACACCATCGTAGCCCCTCTTTTTGAACCATAAACAAAACTCAAATGCCCATAAGTCCCTCCACTCACCTCAGTCTTTCTCCGCTGGAGACACCCATGGTTCGCTGGAAATTCTTGCACTAATCTCAAGCCCGACGCCAATTCTCACTTCAAACCTTCACCTCTTCTGTTCGCACCGCACCTAGACACCCTCAATCAATGTCAACTGGAACCCAAGCTCCAAACTCGAAGCCACTTGAAGCCGAACCCCATCGTGCGTCCCTTTCTCTCTCAAATAATCTGTGTTTCGAATGAATTTGGGCAGTTCTTTTCTCATGCATTATGGTTGGCGGCCTTCAGCTGCCAGCCATTGAGCTTTGGCACGCCACACTGGCACAGTGTTTAGGTGGGATAATTAAAATAAATAAATGAATCTTGGATAAAATAGAGGCGCCAATAATTCCCACCCCTTTCCAAACCTAAAATCCCAAGATCGTGTTTCCTACTCCCCCTTTCCAAACCCAACCCAAATGGTAAAAAATCCCCGAGAATGTTTGAGCTTCCAATGACCAAAGCAAAGGCTGGAGATGAGTTTGACATGCTCCTTGATCAACCAAGTCCCCCCATTTGTAAACCTGATATAGGAGCAAAGTCGCGACTATAACTTCAACAGTATCTGCTCACCGGAAAGCATCACCCACCGTTGGCGACGAAATCAACGACGACAGCTTTCCCTTATGTAGCGTGCTCATCCATGAAACGACCTACTGTGCCAGTAAGAAACTAATTATATGGCATTCCCGTCACTTGTTTGTTGGCATTTGAAGGTGAAAAATCTATGTTTGATTTTTGAGCTAAATAAAATTCTGGGGATAATTTTTTTTGGTCTGGGTATTTTTTTGTGTTGCACAATGGCGGAGCTTGAACCTGAAAGTGGGGGGGAGCCGGATTGAAAACTAAAAAAAAAAAATCATACAAGCTCTAATTTTTCAAAATAGTAAGCAAACTCAACTCATGTGCATTACAAAGTTTACAACAACTCAAAATCTAGTACATTAGGCTAAACAGTTAGTTGGACCAGACGATTTTTTACTTTAGCAAATTCATCAATAAAAGAGTTCATATCTATTGTGCTAACAAGTTCTCTTTCAATAAAAATTGTCAAACCATTAGCAAGAAAGTGATCATCCATCTAGTTGCGAATTGCAGTTTTCACACGTTTCATTGCCGAAAATGCTCTCTCAGTCGTTGCTGTAGAAACAAGTAATGTTAGTACAAGGCGAATCAATCTTGTTTCCACCAACTTTTCACCAAATTTTCACCAAATTTTCAAGAGTAGACACTTGAGATTGAGGATTGCGAACCACATGATTGCGATAAAATGGTAATTCACTCATCAAAGCATGCCTCTCATGCTGCTCAAAATCGTCAGGATAAAACTCTACAACAAGCTTATAGATATTATCTGTATTAAATGATTTGAAGGAATTTTTTGGATCAATGCTACACTCAGCTCAAGTAGTCTAATTGTTGTCTCATTAAATCTTGAGTTCAACTCTGCCAATTGAAAATCTATGGATTGATTGAAAAATTCAAAGTGGTAATAATGCTCAACACTCATGTGCCTTTGTCCGCGACCCATGTTGCTATTCATGTCAGGTATAGTGATTTCATGTTTTAAGCAAAAATCTTCTACTTCCTAATGCAATTTCTCCCACCCTTTGTCCCTCAACTCCTGAAGAAGAGTTTTTGTAGTGGAGACAAATCCAAGTGCAAATAGAATGTTAATGGATTCCTTTTGAAATGCTTGACAAAGAAAATCAGTGGTCCACATAATTGCCCTCATTAAGTGCAAGCCAAACAAAAAATTAAAACTCTGAATACTTGTCCAAGAACCCTCAGCTTCATTTCGAGCCTTGGAATCTAGACTACTACAAGTGATATCCTCAAGAACCTTGCAAGTTGCAGCATACATAGCTATCATACTCAGAACATAATCATAATGAGAACCCCAATGAGTTGCTCCTGAACGGTGTAAAGATGACTTCTGATTAGCTCCTCGTCCAGATTTACGCTCTTCCCTTGCCGAGATATTCTCAATTTATATTCTGTGGCCAACCTGTAACTCTGTGTTGCACTTAGCAGAAGATTTGACAATGTTAATGACATTATACAATACAGAGAAGAACTTCCAAGTTGGATCACATTGCTTTGCTGAAGCAACCAATGTCAATTGCAACCTGTGAGCAAAACAATTAACATAATATGCATATGGACAATCGGTAAGAAACAATGCCTGCAATCCATTCCATTGCCCATTCATGTTACCATGAGTTTTATATTTGTTACTATGGTTACGGTACGCAAAAGCGCTATTGCTGTGAATTTGTTACCATGTTCTGACTTTTTTCTTTTTGAAACAAACCACGTTCCGCTTGTTCTTAACATGGTTTTATATTTTTCCTTTGATTTTTTTCCCAATAAGGCATTTCGTTACTATTTTATTTTATTTCTATTTTTTTGTTACCGTGCCTCTTGATTTTGCCCATGTTTTTTTTTTTCATTTTGTTACCATGTGTTAGGAGGGAATGGCGACGACGGCCGTAGTTGTTACCAAATGGTGGCGGCAGTGGTTCTATTTTCGACCACCAAATTTGTTAACAAGTATTCGATGGGTGGTTCACTGTTACTAACGGCTTGTTTGATTCTATTTATCAAAACACATTATAATCTCACCGACCACTAATTTGACCACTGATTTGACAACTACTTATTTATAACCACAAATTTCAAACTTCCATTAAAAATCTACATTACTCATTTCACCTCATTATAATTTCTCTTTATAATTCAAATCGAGTAATGAGAATCAAGCAGCCACTAAGTAGCATGATGGGAGCGGCGGCAGTGACGCAGCGGTGGTTTTTTACGAAACCACCACTGAATAATAATAATAATAAAGAAGCATGTTTACAAATGACGTTGCATTTTTACAATTAGTTTTAGTATCTAAGGCTTTTTTCAAACCCTTATCAAGAAAAGTGGTTTTTATCAAAAGATCCCTATTTTAAAAAGAGTCTTACGAGCCCAATTTAGTCAAAATCCAAACTCTAGCCCTAAAATTTCCAGTGACTATTGCAATCAACTAAGCTTTAGCTATACAAGACATTGACTATGTTGAAACTTTCAGATAATGTTCTCTAAACTGATGTTATCGTTGCCAATAGGCTACTTCCCATTTTCCAGATTTTCTGTAACCCATCTTTCCCCTCGATCTCCCACGTTCAGCAAAACTAATTTCACTACATGTGTGTATATATATGTGTGTGTGTGTGTCTTTCAATCTCAAGTATATTCATAGAAAAACAGTGGAATCAACAAGTTTACATATACCAAACTCTCTGCAATACATACACGAATAGAGCTCAATTACACCTATAGTTCACTCACTCACTACATACATATAACCAACACACATACACCTTCGCACTATGTGATTTCATACTAAACTTACAGCAAGAAATGTCAGAATTTAAGCCGATACATTTCATACAAACACCCAAAAATTAGCAAGAACAACAAGGAATTCGTCCCTTCTCTGCACCTATCTACAATTTCATAAACTTCATAGTAGGTATAGAAAATTCATGCATTCTGATTCCATAAACTCCAACCCCTTACTTGACTCCAGCCAATAAAACTCCCATCCCCCACTCGACTTCAACGAACGACCTTTGTTTGACTCAATCAAACACCCCCATTGAAACCTTAGCTATGGTAAACACCAACTTTATTGTCCCATTGAACTTCAGCCATCAATCATTGAGTTTTAGCCACTATTCATTTCAGATAGACACCACCGTAGCCCTTCTTTTTGAACCATAACCAAAACTCAAATGCCCATAAGTCCCTCCACTTACCTCAGTCGTTCTCCGCTGGAGATACCTATGGTTGGCAGGAAATTCTTGCACTGATCTCGAGCCCGACGCCAATTCTCACTTCAAACCTTCACCTCTATTCTGTTCGCGCTGCACCTAGGGACCCTTAATCACTGTCAACTGGAACCCAAGCTCCAAACTTGAAGCCCCTTGAAGCTGAACCCCATCGCGCACCCCTTTCTCTCTCAAACAATCTGTGTTTAGAATGAATTTGAGCAGTTCTTTTCTCATGCATTATGGTTGGCGGCCTTGAGCTGCCAGCCATTGAACTTTGGCATGCCACACTAGTACAGTGTTTAGGTGGGATAATTAAAAAAATAAATGAATCTTGGACAAAGTAGAGGCGCCAATAATTCCCTCCCTTTCCCAAACCTAAAATTCAAAGATCGTTTTTCCTACTCCACCTTTCCAAACCTAACCCAAATGGTAAAAAATCCTTGAGAATGTTTGAGTTTCCAATGAGCCAGAGCAAAGGCTGGAGATGAGTTTGACATGCTCCTTGATCAACCAAGTCCCTCCATTTGTAAACCTGATATAGGAGCAAAGTCGCGACTGTAATTTCATCCGTATCTGCTCACCGGAAAACATCACCCACCATTGGCGACGAAATCAACGACGACAGCTTTCCCTTATGTAGCGTGCTCATCCATGAAATGACCTACTGTGCCGATAAGAAACTAATTATATGGCGTCCCCGTCACTTGTTTGTTGGCATTTGAAGGTGAAAAATCTGTGTTTAATTTTTCAGCTGAATAAAATTCTGGGAATAATTTTTTTTTTTTGGTCTGGGTATTTTTGTGTGCTGTAAAGTTTACAAAGTTACAAAGTATACAACAACTCAAAATCTAGTGCATTAGGCTAAAAAGTTAGTTGGACCCGACGATTTTTTACTTTAGCAAATTGATTAATAAGAGAGTTTATATCTATTGTGCTAACAAGTTCTCTTTCAATAGAAATTGTCAAGCCATCAGCAAGAAAGTCATCATCCATCTTGTTGCGAATTGTAGTTTTCACACGTTTCATTGCCGAAAATGCTCTCTCAATCTTTGCTGTAGAAACAGGTAATGTTAGCACAAGGCGAATCAATCTTGTTATCATTTTGTAGTTCTTTGCCTTTCTTGTTTCCACCAACTTTATACACAAACTTTCAAAAGTAGACACTTGAAATTGAGGATTGCGAACCACATGATTGCGATAAAATGGCAATTCACTCATCAAAGCATGCCTCTCACACTGCTTAAAATCATCAGGATAAAACTCCACAGTAAGCTTATAGATATTATCTGCACTAAATGATTCGAAGGAATTTTTTGGATCCAATGCCACACTCAGCTCAAGTAGTCAAACTGTTATCTCATTAAATTTCAAGTTTAACTCTACCAATTGAAAATCTATGGATTGATCGAAAATTCAAAGTGGTAATAATGCTCATCACTCATGTGCCTTTGCCCGCGACCCATGTTGCTATTCATGTCAGGTATAGTGATTTCATGTTTTAAGCAAAAATCTTCTACTTCCTGAAGCAATTTCTCTCACCCTTCGTCCTTCAACTCCTGAAGAAGAGTTTTCGTAGTGGAGACAAATCCAAGTGCAAATAGAATGTCAGTGGATTCCTTTTGAAATGCTTGACAAAGAAAATCAATGGTCCACATAATTTCCCTCATTAAGTGCAAGCCAAGAAAAAAATTAAGACTCTGAATACTTGTGCAAGCACCCTCAGCTTCATTTCGAGCCTTGGAATCTGGACCACTACAAGTGATATCCTCAAGAACCTTGCAACTTGCAGCATACATGTCTATCATACTCATAACATAATCATAATGAGAACCCCAACGAGTTGAACCTGAACGGTGTAAAGATGACATCTGATTAGCTCCTAGTCCAGATTCACGCTCTCCCCTTGCCAATATATTCTCAATTTATATTCTATGGTCAACCTGTAGCTCTGTGTTACACTTAGCAGAAGATTTGACAATGTCAATGACATTATCCAATACAGAACTTCCAAGTTGGATCACATTGCTTTGCTGAAGCAACCAATGTCAATTGCAACGTGTGAAGAAAACAATGAACATAATATGCATATGGACAATCGTTAAAAAGCAATGCCTACAATCCATTCCATTGCCCACTCATGTTACTAGTACCATCATATCCATGGCCCCATAATTTATGAACTTGAAGATCGTAATGAGAAAGAATATTAGATATCTCCTGTTTAAGTGTTTTTGAAGAAGTCTCAGAAACACCCTTAATAGAAAAGAAA
>CAVNYN010290879.1:80161-110597 GCA_963692815.1 Nyctanthes arbor-tristis | reverse complement strand
ATCACAAATTTAAGCAAAAAATATTTACATTATTAGATTTTATTTATTTTACTTGTGCATCAGTACTTTGCGACCCATTTGTAATATTTGATCAAAGAGCTATTACATTAACATTTGTCATATCACAATCTTTTTACGCTCCTCTATTGACATCATAAATTTAATAAAATTATTTTTAGACTTCTTTATTTTTTGAACTTTACTTAAATTTCAACAATTATTAATTATTTAATTATCTATTCTCATTACTATTTTATTTCAAACCAATAATATTAATATATATGTAAAATACTGCATCTGTGTGAAAAACTTTCAATAAAATATGTATGAGACATTTAATCGAACATGTAGAGTATAATTAACATTTCTAACTTATTGAACAAACAAATTCTATTTCTTCCAATCTCAAATTTCATAAATATCTACCTAAATCATATATAGCAATAACAATGTATAATTTCTAACAAACAAGCCCAATAAATTATAAATGCCTCCTAATAAAACCACAAAACACATCTTTACTAATTTTAACAAAAACCCTAAACATCATATATAATTTCTAAATTCTAAATCAAATCTCTCTCACAAAATAAAACAAAGAAATAGATAAAAATTACTTTATATTTTTAAGATGTGGAAATGCCCGTCCCCGTCGCCGTCACCTACCGCCGCAGCTGTCGCCCGCCACCGCCGGCCCCTCCATGAAAATACCAACAATTAATTTCTATGCTAGGAAATAAACAAAAAAAAGACTCAAGAAGAAGGTAATGTCATGAAATAACCAAAAAATCAAGCCTCAAAGTCTCGCCAACCACCGCCGCTGCCCGCCGCCGCTCGCCGTTATTAGAGATTTAGGGTAGTAGAGGGTCGAAGTGCACTCCAAGTTCGAAATCGATGCCACCCAGACGCTATAATGTGATTTAAGAAGTGAAATGTGGTTGAGAGTAGTCGAGATTCGGATTTGGGCAAAAAAGATGAATCTGACGTTGTTGTGAAATCGATATTACGCGAAGGAGGAAGTCTATATTTCAGCATAATAGAGGGCACCGACGCCTATTAGTTAAAATTTTAAATGGGCGTCAGTCGCTCTAAGGGACAGACACCTTTAATAGATAAATGGGCGTCGGTTGCGTGTTAGAAACCGACGCCCATTTTTTAGGTGTATTATAGGCGTCGGTCGTTAGTAAAAAACCGACGCCTATAGTTTAACATTATCTACAAAATTGCCATCGCGTAACTCGTCGTTTGTGTGAGATACCGACACGTATTCGTTGTTTTTTCTCAATTCTGTAGTAGTGACAAGATAGACTAAGTCCACAGAGAGAGAGAGAGAGAGAGAGAGAGAGAGAGCAATTGAATCTAAAACTGCCTTTGTCATTTATTCATTTCAATATTGGGTGATGCTTAAGAAAATAGATGTATGTGAAATTGCTATTCGTCTAAAGGATTGAGTAACTAACATTTTATCTTGGATGGAGATTTGTGCTTAATTTACATATTTACTTTGTTCGATTGTATAATTTCATGATTTTATATTCTTTTACTCTATTGTATTTTACTTTGTCAGCATAATATATCCATAAAACGCACGGGAGTAAAGCATGATAGTCCATAAATACACGGGTGTGAAACTAATATATAATTATGATATCGAGTTTTATTGTCTTTAACGGAAATAAAAAATAAGAATTAATAAAAAAATTATTGGTTCAACGAGAAGACGATGTACTAATAACAAGAATTTAAAATTATGTCATCAAAAGAATTGATTACATTCTACTTGCAAACGTAGGACGCACATTAATTTCATACATGTGTTTTTTTAGTTTCTTTATAACTTTGAGCCTGACAAATACAATTATCTTATATTTTATATATGAAATTCCTTTAAAGTTCTGCCCGTGCAACACACGGGTGGAAATCTAGTTATTTTAATATGTGACTTGAAATGAGTTTCAGTGGGAAATTATGAGAATTAAGTTGATAAAATCAATTCGATTCGGGCATAAAACATATAGTTTTATTAACTATATATTATTAACTAGTATATATTTTGATCACGACTAGTATGTGGAAGCTTTATATTATTAACCATATAGTTATGCAGGCAGTGGAGTCTCTGCTGGGGATTTCTAGAATACAAGTTAATGTTAAGAATGTTGGAGGGTTGACTCCCATGAACATTTTGATTCGAAGTCGAAAAGATGTGAGAGATGAAAAAATTGAAGAATACCTTAGACGTGCAGGAGCTCATGGATCAACTGAAAAAAATTCATCAATCCAGCGGGGAAGTCAGGGCGCGTCCCGAAACATACAAAGAGGAAATAGTTGGCAAAGGCTGTCAGTGGTTTGATAAAAAACGAAGCTCGTTAATGGTGGTGGCTTCATTGATTGCAACTATTTTGCTTCAACTTGGAGTCAACCCTCCAGCTGGACTGTGGCAGGAAAATTATAATGTTAAGTACCATCCTCATTATGCAGGATCCTCTATCTATGCTCATTGTGCCACGGTTGGATACGGACGGTCCATGATTGTTAATACAACAGGATTCATCATTTCATTGCATCTCTTAGCATCATATTATTGTTGATGAGTGGTTTACCAGTAAGGAAGAGAATATTTATGTGGATTTTGATGGTTATTACTTGGATTGCGATTACGTCTGCTGCATTGGTTTATCTTTTTTCAATATTAGTAATAACAGCAGCGGAAGATCAAGAGAAGTCATCCATTGCTCTTATGATTGGAGTTGTAGTTCTTACATGGATTTGCATGATGGCTCTTTTGCTTATTGCTCACTCAATTCGGTTGATAATAAAGATTATGCATCGCGAGAAGAAAGACTTGGCCATCTGCGACAACAACTCATGCAACTGCTTAAAATGACATGGATAGTACAATTATTATTATTATTGTATTATTATTATATTTTCCGCTCAGGAAAATGACATGAAAGATACTACCTAACTACCTTGTTTGATAATCACATGGTAGTCGTGGAACATGTTAAATAAATTATTTATCTGCTTGTGTCTCTGTTTGTCGTGATTTCTAATAACAAGAGTGGAGGAGTAATTTTCCGCCACAGGAAAATTGGCATAAATAAATAAAGTAATAGTATCCTATCTGTGTATATTCTCACATTTTTGAATAGTTCTATTTAGTCTAATAAGTTGATAAAAATAGTGACTAAAGAGGTGTTAATTCACTTTATTATCTCTGCTGTATTTTCTCTCTCCTGTGCTAGTATACAGAATTTAAATCCCTTTGTAAATATTTCTGTCTTGTTATTTCTCCAAATAACATGATTCCACTTTTTTTCTTGCTCATGACTTTAAAACAGTAATCATATCTCTTTCCCAAAAAAAGGATAGAAATTTTACTCATCACGCAACAATTATTATAATTACAATAGGAGTAATACTATATCTTAGCTCTACTTAGTTTTCTTTTATTGGGCAATAAGTGGGTATTTACTAATTAATAGACAATTTTTTAGAATCAGTTGTTAGTTTCAACTTCAAGATGTGACCAATAAAAAATTAATTATTGTTCTTTGCAGTCACATGATCACTCTGACACATCATAAAATTGATTTTATAAAAAAACCAACAGTTGTATCTAGAAAAAAATATATAAAGTAACCATTAGCAGTTATATGTGATGTAAATTTTCTTCCTATCTTAAAAAATATATTGGCAAAGTACATTATGTGGCAGAGAGCCATTACTTTTGGTACATTTTTATTAGTTTGGGAAATGTACATCCAATTTACTACCCATTTACTCATTTTTGAAAAATTGATGAAATAAATTTTAATGGTACAGAAAGTTTTACATGCTTATTCATGCTAAATGTGTAAAAATAGAAATTTTAATTATCATCGTAGAGATAATTTTCAGTTTTTTTTTCGAAGTTAGAACTAAAAGCATATACAATTGATATGTTAAATATAACTTAGTCACATCATCATCATTACAGTAGAGATTTTCACTGATTATTAAGTGTCATGTTATTCAATTTGAGCCATGAATCTCACATATAAGTTCATGATTGATTAGGAGTACTGAATGCTTAGTACTCATAGAGTACTTGACTTTTTGCCACATGTTATCATGTTAAATTTAAGTATTAATTGATAACACATTGGAGATGTTGAAGCTAAACTACAATTTTAAAGTGGTTGATACCAAGTTCAATTCATTAATGCCAAAAGTTTTCATTTGAGTAATATATTAATAGATTGCTGTTCTTCTAATTTTAATTTTAATATGGGATATTATAATTTTACTTTAACTTACTATATTAATTAATTTATTAAATAAGTGACTATGATTATTTAATTATGTTATCTTTCAACTTTACAAGTATGTTTGCAAAAACAGTATCAAAACCCTTATAACAAATTTCACACAAATGTAATAGAGTACAAATATTATAATTTTTAATATATATATTTTAATGAATTATGTGAGCAATGTTTTATCATAAGCATGATTTCTTTGAAAGTATATGTATCATTTTTTAAGTTACAAGAATTACAAGAGTGTTGTAAATAATATTTTATTGTGAATGACTAACCCTGAAACTCTAATTACTGTTGTATCTTGATCACCACTCTAAGAGTATTTTACTTGCCCACCAAGACTTCTTAGGCATGGTAAATCTATAAATAGACATCTTTGTATTGAGAATAATACATACAATTGACGAGTTTTCACTCTAACTTTTCTCTCTATTTTCTATTTTTTCTTCTAATTCATAACATGTTATCAGCACGACGCGCTCTTAAATATTTTTATTTCCATCAGTTCTTTTAAAGGACTTTCAAAACTTTGATTATTTTTTATTATTATTTCTTCATTCAGTTTTGGTGAATGAATCCAATTTAATCCAACAATTATTGATTCTTTCTCTAGATTCTGCAAAAGGGTTTTGTAGATTTGAAAGTTTTTAACATTAGTGTTTTCTTTAACTCACAAAGCCACTACCCAATTTGAGTGCTTTAGTTATTTATTTTAAGATCAAATTCAAGTTCCATGTTTTGAAAACAATTGTCTATATAGAATGTATCTTCACATTGACAGAAACTTCAATGTATCCAATATTTACAAGCACGGTTATTTTTTATGCTTTTATCTGTTATTTAATTCTTGGTTGGTTTAATTGTTAGTATGATGATAATATATTTGATTCATTATGGTTTCTAAAGAATCACTATTATATTTTATATTTTTAAAGAATATGATTGGCTCTGGAAGAGCCCTGGCGTGTATATATATTATTAATCGTGATTTCTTGAAGAAATATGATCGTTCAAAAATATATTAATAATCCTGAAGATTATTGTAATTTAAATATTATATTTTGTGATCAATGAAGAATCACAATTTATGGTCTATATTCCATAAGAATATGATTTGTTACTAAGAGTCTTGGCATATATTATTCTTGTGTTCCTGAAGAATCACCAATTACATCTCATATTCTAGAAGAATATGATTGGCTTTAGAAAAGTCATATAAGATTTGTTGTAATTCCTAAAGAAATACGATTTTCTAATTCTTAATAGTCCTAAAGATTATTAAGATTATAATACATTGTGATTTCTAAAGAACACAACATGATCTCATCATATTCCAATTTAATATCGTGTGCTTTTGAATAGCACAATATATGAGATTTAGATCTGTGTTTTCTTGAAGAAAAATATAGAAAATAAATATTCTTGAAGAATATTTTATATTGCTCATTATGAATTATCTCTTTTATTGTTCGTTATATGCGTTATTTTTTTCTCATATTGTTATTTATTTTTTGCTATTTATTTTTAGTTTATTATTACTTTAGTTAGATTAAATAAGTTGTTGCTCCTGAAGTAGCACAATTAATTGTAATATCTTGAACAATGTAACATGCTCCTAAAGAGCAGTTTATATTGGATATAAGGATCTAATTTATTTGATAATTCAATATTCTTGAAGAATATTAATCTATTACTCCTGATGTAGCAATAACTCAATTTGATTCTAAAAGTATAATTTACAATGCTTCTGAAGTAGCATATGTATTGATGATTATAGATATTGGTGATATCTGAAACAATACTCCTTGAAGAAGTGTATAAATATTCATATCATGTTGATATTGAATTTATGACTTTACATATCATAAAGTTATACTAATAGCCAATATCACCAAATTTTAGTTAGTTGCATGTAACATATCAACAAGAATTATTTATCATAGGCCCTTAATATTTTAGTTCATCTGATCTCAAATGGCTTGGGTAAGACAACAAAAGAAGAAAACACATCTAAGGATTGTACAAAAGTGCTTAGTTTCCTTTGTTTTTATGTCTAATTCAAAGTTGATCGAGTACTTTACAACTTGTTGTCAAATGTAAAAATTCTAAACATGTCTTGCATACCATATTCATCTATAATCTTTTTCAAAACTAGGTAAATGTTATCCACATTATTAGGATATTCTACTACTCTAAATGCAATAGTCTTTTTAATGCATAGTCCACATGTTATCAATGTAATGGGTAATAGTTACAATATAACCTTTTTTGTTACAACAAGTCCATAAATCATATATAAATAATATGACACTATTAAAATTTCTAAAGGCTTTTAGGGCACTTGATTTTTTTCCTAGCACATAAATTTATCGCATCTTCACGAAGTGTACTTCTAGAATAGGTTTTACATCTGTGTTGGAGATATTGTTACACAAGTTTAGTGAAGTGTAGAGAGTCTACCATACAAAGTGGCATTTTCTCTACAGCTACATATAAAGCTAGTCCCTCTCAAAATTTTTCTTGAGAATAGACCCAACTAGAAAGAACTGAACTAGAGCCATCAAATACAATTTGGCTTGGTCTTGAGTCCATGCCTCCAACCGGCCTCCTTTTGTACGTTCTTCGGATGTGTCTAAGTGATTGATCCAGGTTTCCAACTAAGTTTTTTATTACAATATTTGCAACATGATTTCTAAACATCTACTTCATATTGAGTTCCAACTTTTTTCATGTAAAGAGTTGTTATGCATTAGATGACTCTTTTCTTATTTGTTTGCCTTCTTTTGCTTCTTCTTCATGAGTTATAGATGTAAACGAGCCGAGTCGAGTAGGCTCATGAGCCTAAACTCTTGACTCTCGACTCGAGCTTTTTTGTCTCAAGCCAAAAAAAGCCCGAGCCGCTCAAAAAAGATTAAGCTAGTCTCAAGTCTTTTTCGAGTCGAGCCAAGTTTATCTTGATTCGTTAACTTTTTGTAAAGAAAAGATTAAAAAATATTGAAAAATATTAAAAAATATAATAAAAAAGTCATTTTCCTCAAAATTTTATATTAGGCCCATAATTACGAGCTGGCCGGCTCGTATGCATCCCTACCGTGAGTAGCATCCAAGTATACTGTAGGATTTTCAAAAGTAGTATGAGCAAATGGAGTGCTTAATTAAATACTCAAAAGTTCATTAATTTGGTTGATAAACTCTATTTGTAACGCTTACAATTCAAGTATTTATAGAAAAAAGATTAATAATATGAAACTAGAAAAAAGAATTTAGATTATAATACTGACAAATTGACAAGTGATCTCGTGATTAGAATAGAGGAGCAAATAAGATATTATTGAATTAAGTTAAGTGTAAAATGTTACTATAAAATATTTGAATTTGTAGACAAAAAAATAACCATTTCTTGAATTTATAGATTGGAAAATGCTCGAGTTAAAACTCAAGTTGAGCCACCATTTTTTTAGCGAGTCGAGTTGAACATTGGCTCAAGATCAAAAAAGCCTGAGCCACGCTTGCGATGAAATCCAGGCGAGCACGTTGACATGCATACGTGTATGGAATTGATTTCCAATTCCATATGGAATTGACACGGAATTGACACGCCCACCTATATGGAATTGATATCGCCTATTCTCATGCAAAATCATTTCCAACAACCTATCTACCTATTAAATAAATTTTACACGTAAATTTAATTTGTAATTTTTCATTATTTTTCAACCAAGTGAATTATCTATAATCAGCAAGTCCATCAAGATGCCAAGTATTGTCTTACTTTTGCTTACAGTAAAAGCAAGATTAATATTGGGGGGAAAAAGTCAAGAGAAAAAAAGCCAAAGGGAAAAAACTAGAGGGAAAAAACCTATTTCCAACTAACGTGTAGGTGAAAAACGAGGGGAAAAACATATTAAAATATTTCGTTTAATTTTTAAAAATTTTTTTACTTATTATTTTGTCATTATTTTTTTGCCATAAAATTTATATTCAATTTTTTACATAATATTAATTTTTTTAAAATTTATTATTATATATTATTTTAAAGAATGAAGTAGGGGAAAAAGGTAAAAGAGGGGCTAAATTTAGGCCCTCTTTTATCTCCCCCCCCCCAAATGGCTTTTTCCCTCATTTTTCATACATAATTTGATCTTGTTAGAGGTAAAAACTCAAATTTGAGTTACCCCCAACACTAATCATGCTATGTAAGAGTGTGTGCAATATGCACGAAGCAAGTACTTAATCAGTTTCATTCTCCCGTCAGGGGTATGCCGTCAGACTCTGACGGAGATCATATGACGTTGCAAGTCTCGCGGACTAGCTGGTTCCAATCATCCTATAAGCCTTGTATTATTGTACTTGTATGAGCAGTGAAAAGCAATTTCAGGCATTATATAATTGTTAAAAAAAGACCATATTTATGAGAAGAAAAATGCAGTCTTTTTGTTTTTTTCTTTGAAAACAGACCACATCTCGAGAGACAATTTGCTTATAAATATGACGAGCAAAACTTGAACGTTTCATCATTCATGCATTTAGGTGTTTAGATAAGAGATGGAGATACTGGAAAACAGGCTTCTTGAAGCAGCAGCTCAAGGGGACGTTAATTCTTTGAGGACGCTGCTTCAACATGACCCTGTACTTCTCGATAGAGTAATAGTTAATAATTTCTCCGATACTCCTATGCACATAGCGTCGATACTGGGGCATGCAAACTTCGTGAGGGAAATCTTGAGAACCAGCCCTGAATTTTCTCGAGAGCTGAACCAGCACCGATCATCACCTCTTCACTTGGCATCTGGCAAAGGTAATGTTGAGGTAGTTAGGGCATTGTTATCAGCTGATACTCAAATGTGTGTAGCTCGTGACAAAAATGGGTTCACGCCTCTCCACCTGGCAATAATCAAAGGCCGGATTGATGTTATTCAAGAGTTGATTAATCGAGCAGAAGCCAGTGCAACTAGGGTGACAACTCTGGATCATGGACACAACGTTTTGCATTTGTGTGTCAAGTATTATCAGCTTGAGGCCTTAAAGCTCCTACTGCAAACCATAAGTGATATTCAAGACTTAATAAATTCTAGAGATAATGATGGAAACACTGTCTTACACTTGGCTGTCTCTGAGAAGCAAGTTGAGGTAAAACTATTAATTTCTATTAACTATATATTTTGACAGCGGCTAGTATAAATATAATCTTATAATTATCGACCATGTACTTATGTAGGCTGTGGAGTCTCTACTGAAGGTTTCTGGATTACAAGTTAACGTTCAGAATGTTGGAGGGTTGACTCCCATGGACATTTTGATTCGAAGTAGAAAAGATGTGAGAGATGAAAAAATTGAAGAATATCTCCGGCAATCCATCAGTGGAACGCCGGAAAGTCGAGACACACAAAGGGGGAATATTTGTCAAAGGATGTATAGACAACGGGAAGATTGGTTTGAGAAAGAACAAAGCTCGTTAATGGTGGTGGCTTCATTGATTGCAACTATTTTGTTTCAAATTGGAGTCAACCCTCCAGGTGGATTGTGGCAGGAAAATGGTAAGGATAATAATGGTAATGATAATAATGGTCGTCATTACGCTGGAACCTCTATCTATGCTCATAATTCCCCGGATGGATACAGCAAAATCATTATAACTAATACGGTAGGATTCATTGCATCTCTTAGCATCATACTATTGTTGATGAGTCGTTTACCAGTAAGGAAGAAAATATTCATGTGGATTTTGATGATTATTACTTGGATTGCCATTACGTCTGCTGCATTGGTTTATCTTTTTTCGATAGCAGCAGTAAGAACAAAGGACGATGAAGAGAAGCCAACAATTCTTATTGTGCTTCGATGTGTACTCGCTATATGGATGTGGTTGATGGCTCTTTTGCTTATTGCTCACACAATTCGATTGATAATAAAGATTGTAAGAAAACGGATAGGATTATGCTTATGCATCGCGAGAAGGACGACTTCGGCGTCTGCGACAACACCTCGTGCAACTGCTTAAAATGTTCTTGTAGTTGCGTTTAATTTGGGGATTTACTTTTTCAGTGGGGACCGCATGTAATATGGGGGGAAATGTGTAGGATGCGTGGGAGTTGGGACCCCTTTTTTTGCTTATGTGGTGGGGTCAGTAATGCTTTTGGCTTTGTAACATAGCCCTTTTCGTTTGTGGAAAAAAAGGGATCTTGTCTTTTTCGATTACGATATAAAGACGCACGTCTTCCGTAAATTGTTAACTATATGTACAAGTATTTCCTTTCCTTTTTATTTTTGTTAACTATATGTACATGTGTTTGAAATAATGTACTAATATTTTTCTAAACTTTATTGTTATATAAGTGATAAAAATGTATATAAAAGAAAGATATTAAGTAAATGAAGTGCGGTAAGAAGTATTATTTGTTTGAAGGCAACGTTCATCACGTCCCTCTCCCCTTTTGTAGAGATTTTTGGATTTTAATAAAATTATTATTCGAGCTTGGATTTTCGACCAAGCTACTCACTACTAAAAACATGGCCGTGAATAAAATTTTCCGATGGTCAAAAATCCGTCGATCAAAGTCGAGGTACCGTTAGAAATTTCTACCAAAAAAATAATCCGTCAAAATTTTGTGAGGGATTGAAAATATGGAAAAAATTTCTGACGGAATTAGTCACTCCGTAAGAAATTTCCAACAGTAACCATAATTCATCGAAAATTTCCAATGGAACTAGATTTCCGTCAGAAATTTTCTGATGGAGGTTTCTTCGTAAAAAACTAATGACCTACTAAAGCATTGGTCGGAAATGTTTTGAAAGAATTTGATTTCCGTCAGAAATGTCTAACGAATCTGTCTGAAAATTGCATCACGTTTCAATTTTTTCATCTTTTTCTTTTCTTATATATATTGACTATGACTATTTTTTTCCTTCGTTTGGTTTCGTTCTTTTATTTTATTTTATTTTATTTTCATGCTTAATACATAGAAGTGTGTCTAAATACATAATTCACAAAAATTAGATATGATTGTATCGGGAATTACCTAGGAGAAATACAAGGTTTTTTTTTTGATACAAGGGGATGATAGGGAGGGGAGGGATATTAGGGGTGGGGAATAGGATTCGAACCCAGGACCTCGATCTTGGAACGTGAATTCTTTATCACTGGAATACTTGTTCGAATACTAGAAATACAAGTCGAATTGAAAGCCAATTTTATCAATATATGCATAAATCTAGTATAAATTCTCATACAACACTTCTCCAGATGCTAAAAAAAGAAAAAGAAAAAGAAAACAAGGAATAGAAAGGAGCCAAACTAGGCAAAGTAAATAGAGATATCTACACTCCACGAAATTTCTACCAACATTTGTATCATCCACATAGTAAAAACTAGTACCACAAAGTACAAATTCTCAGACACCACTTCTCCAAAAAAAAAAAAAAAAGAATAAGAAAACAAGCTATAAAATTGATCCAAACCAGTAAATGGAGATAACCCATACTCTAGGAGTGTGTAAAAAAATCGGGACTGGGTGAACTGGACCGAAACCAGACCGAACGGGCCGGTCCCGGTCTGGGCTTTGTGGCCAAAAAGACCAGTCCGGTCTGATCCAGTCCGAAACCGGTCCGGTCCCGGGTTTTTTTCGAAAACCCGGAAACCCGGTCAAAGACCAGTTGACTTTTTTTTTTAAATATATAAATTGAAACCCGATTTTCACTTTTCATAATAGTCAAGAAGTAAAAATCAAAACTATTTCCTTTAAATAGTCACTTGCACAAAAGACCCATCTTATTTATAAGTCTCAATTATTTGACATTTTACTAAACTTTCAATGTGGGACAATCATTTAAACTTTAAACTAAATATAAAGAACCAAGACAATTATTAATTTGCCTCAAAGCCCACAAAATTTCATTTACATAGTCATTTACATAAAGGCCTATCTTATTTATAAGCTCCAATCATATTGCATTTTTACAAAACTTTCAATGTGGGACAATTAAAAAGTTAAAGCAATACAACTAAATTTCTTTTTCAAGTTGGAATTCTTTGGCCAATAAACTTTTTTAAAAATCATCATTATTATATTATTTTTTAAGCAATAGTCAAGAATAATTGTGTTAATATATAATATTACTAGAATTTACAACATTGTAAGGATTTTGTTAAAAAAATTGTTTGAATTTAAAATATATTTATTGACTCTATTTAAGTTACATGCTATTATTATATAATATATATAAATATATTTATATATAGACGTGGAGAATTTGTGCTTATACATCTTCTCATTTACTCAAGTAGTTTTTTTATTGGTAAAAAATGTGAAATTGATTTTCTTGTTTTTCGTTTAAGTTGTAAGTGTTATTTATTTTTTATAATTACATCATTTTTATAATATTTAATCCCTATAAATGTATAATAAAGTAGGAATTATCTATCTTTTATCTTTTGAAAATATCAAAATTGTATTGTAAAATTATTAAAATTATAAAATATGTATAATATTTATGATTTTTACATTTTTTTCCAATTTAGGATATATATTTTAAATATTTAATAATTTTAGATTTGTTAAAAAAATGAGAAATACAAGTAAGTCTAGTGCTTCTACCTTACAGAGGCATGTTAATACTTTTACTGCGTATAAAACTCTTCTATTTGTTTATTCTAAACTTTGTTTATATGTGTTTTTACGTTACTAAGTCTATAGAAAATTTTTTTCACAAGCCCCGACAAAACCGAATTCATTACTGGAGCCCGAACCGGGACCAAAACCGAAGATGTTTGGTCTGGTCTTGGTCCTTCAAAAACTCGAGACCGAAACCCGTTTACACAGCCCTATCGTACTCCACTAAATTTCTATTAACGCTCATATCATCGACATTGTAAAGCCTAGTAACACGAAATATTTTATTAGTAATGTTATAATCATGTAGAAAAGTTTCTATTAGTTGTGTAATGCCTACAAAAAAAAACTATTTTTAGTAAATATATTTCAACATGTTAATAAATGTGAAAGTTAATAAATATCCGTAGCATTGCAATTCAGGCGTTGCAACTTGCAATGGATAAGAGGCAAAATATGGACCCCGAGATATTTGCTCTGACTATCAAATATCAATGACCCAGGCATGGTGCAATTATCATTATTATTATTATTTTATTATTATATTTTCCACTACAGGAAAATGACATGAAAGATAGTGCGTAAGGCTGTCAAGGCACGTATCTGCCTCTCTCTGTCTGTCATGGTTTGTAATTAAAGGAGTGGTGAAGTAATTTTCCGCTACATGAAATTTGGCATAAATAAAGTAATAGTATCATGTCCGTGAATATTCTCACTTTTTTCAATAGTTCTATTTAAGTCTAAAAAGTTGATAAAAATAATGACTAAAGAGGTGCGAAGTTACCTTATTACCGTTATTGATATTTTCTCTCTTCTCTGCTAGAATACCAAGTTTCAAAATCCTTTGTAAATATTTCTATTTTGTTATTTTTGCAAATAACATCATTCCATTTTTTTCTTGTTCATGACTTAAAAACAGTAATAATATCATTATTTTTTCACTCATCACACAACAATTATAATTACAACAAGAGTAATGCTAATATCTTCGCTCTAGTTAGTTTCATTTATTGGATAATCAGTAGTGTATATTCAACTCCTAACTAATAGATCATTTTCTATAATAAGTTGTTAGTTTCAACTTCAAGATGTGACCAATAAAAAATTAATTTATGTCATTTACTATCACATCATTACTCTTATACATCATGAAGTAGATTTTATAAAAGAACCAATAATTGTATGTAGAAAAAATACATAAATTAAAGTAACCACCAATAATTTTATGTGATGTAAATTTTCTTCCTATCTTAAAAAATACATTGGCAAGGTACATTATGTGGTAGAGACATTAATTTTGGTACGCTTCTATCTGCTGGGGAAATGTACATCTAATTTACTACCCATCTACACATTTGAAAAATTGATGAAATAAATTTAAATGATACAAAAAAATTTACATGGTTATTCATGCTAAATGTGTGAAAAATAGAAACTTTAATCATCATTGAGATCAAATAATTTTCCTTTGTTTTCGAAGTTGGAACTAAAAGCATCTACAATTTATATGTTAAATTTAACTTAGCTATATAATCATCATTACAATAGATTTTAAATGATTATTAAGTCACATGTTATCATGTTAAATTTAACTATTAATTGATAACACATTAGAGGTGTTGAAGTTAAGCTACAATTTAAAGTGGTTCATACCAAGTTCAATTCATTTATATATTAGTAAATCGTTGTTCTTCTAACTTTAATTTATGGGATATGATAATTTTACTTTAACCTACTATATTGATTAATTTAGGGTTAATTACACCTAACGTCCCTAACCTTTCAGCTTTTTATCGATTACGTCCTTAACTTTTAATTTTCTATTTTTACGTCTTTAACCTTTAGTGAAATCTCATTTTTTGTTACTGGAGACGGAAAATGTCAATTTCTTCCGTTAATGATAGGGGTATTTTAGATAAAACGAAAAAATAAATATTTTAACATATTTTAATTAAAAAATTTTAAAAAAGGAAAAGAAAAATGGTGGGAAGGTACTCCTTTCCCCTCCACCCCAAAACCTTCGGCAACCATTCCAGCAGCTTGGGGAGAGTCTCCCCTCTTCTTTGCTGCCGTAATGACAACCATTTTCGACTGCCATTTCGGCAGCAAAAGGTTGGGGGGAGTCTGCTAGAAATGACAGCCATTCTGATTGCCATTTCGGGCAGCAAAAGGGCCCTTTTACTGCCCGAAATGGCAGTCTGAAATGGCTACCATTTCTGGCAGCTTGGGGGGAACCTTTTGTTGACTCCCACCCTTTTTGCTGCCACAAATGGCAACCAGAATTGCTGCCATTTCTGGCCGCTTTTGGGGAGTTCCCCCAACCTTTTGCTGCTGCTTCAAATAACGCTGCATTGACATTGCATTTAACGGTTCTGTTACTCGGTTTCTGCCAGCCAATTCTTGTCGGCCTCTGCTGAATTAATGAGTTGCCTTTCATTTTAGCTTCCTTCCATTCCTTCAAATAGCTTAGACCATAGGTCACCGTTTGCTGGGGACAAAATCTTTGCCCCGTCCATAATTTCGAATTACGTTGCTTTCATATTGACCACAAAATAGCATATAAATTCTCCAATTTTTCAGTGTCCTGAGTGCTCAAACTGTGAAAGAGCCATTCTTTAAAATTTCCAAAAGCTCCTATGTTTATGTGCAAGCCGATGTACATCAAACATGCTGTAGCAAACTGACAACATACCAAAGAATGAAAAGCAGTCTCCACATGTAGTCCACAGTTAACACATGAATTTGGTACTTGAATACCTTTTTGGATTAGTCTCTCTCTTGTTGGAAGGCAGTCCCGGCTAGCTTTCCGTAAAAACATTTGGATTTTTGGAGGTAGATGCAAACGCCATAACCCTTTCCAGTTGCCATCTTCTTGAAAAAGACTGTAATCACCCTCCATTTCCAAAGCTGCTCGATACCCCGATTTGACAAGGTAGATTCCGTTATTGCTAAGGTACCACATCCATCTATCATTTACATCTGCATTTGATAAAGGAATTTTGCTTATTTCTTGGACATCCATGGGATTGAAAATTTTCATCAACAATTGAACATTCCACTCCTTTGATCCTTGGATAAACAACTCATTCACCTTAAGATTACATAGCTCGTCAATTTCCGAAGTTGCAATTTTGAAATTAGCTTCGTCACATAGCCAAGGATCTCGCCAAACATTGATACTTTTCCCGTCTCCCACTCTCCAACGACAGCCTTTAGCCAACAATGCACGCGAACTCCAAATGCTTCGCCATGTATAACTAGGATTAAATCCTAGTTGAGAAGATAAAAAGTCCCCCCAGGGAAATATTTGGCTTTGAGGATCAAAGAAACTAAAGCACTGGGGTCAGAAATTAATTTCCAACCTTGTTTGCTTAGCATTGCCAAGCTAAAGGCTCTTCGTTTTCTAAAACCCAAACCTCCATCCTCCTTACGAGTGCAAAGTCGGGCCCATCTGAACCAATTAATCCCTCGATTACCATTAGATTTTGATCCCCACCGGAACGAATTCATCATTCTTTCAAGTTCTTCACCTAATGATACCTGTAGCAAAAAGACTGACATGAAATAGGAAGGGATGGCTTGTGCTACAGCCTTGAGAAGAATTGTTCTCCCTACTTGAGATAATAATTTCGATTGCCATCCTTGGATCCAATTCCAAGTACGGTTCCTGAGGAAGTTGAAAACCGTTTTTTTCGTACTTCCAATAAGAGAAGGCAGCCCTAAGTACCACCCTGTATCAAGCGGATTAGACATTCCCAGCAAGGCCGACATATTATTTCTAGTATCCTGATAAACATTAGCACTGAAGAAAATACCTGACTTATTAAAATTGATAGATTGGCCCGAAGCTTATTCGTATATGTTGAGAATACTTTTCATAATCTCGCCTTCATGCAGATTAGCTCTAAAAAAGAAGAAACTGTCATCTGCAAAAAAAAAGATGTGAAATACAGGGTGCTCATCTTGCAATCTTACAACCATGAATTTCTCCTTTGAACTCAGCTTGGTGTATAACGGCAGAGAGACCTTCAGCACAGATGATGAACAAGTACGGTGAGAGTGGATCTCCTTACCTTAAACCCCTCCTTGGTTGGATGGGACCAACCTCTCTACCATTAACCAAGACTGAATAATTAACTGTAGTAACACATAGCATAATACTCTCCACCCAATCTGAGTCAAAGCCCATTTTTAACATAATTTTTCGCAAAAAATCCCAGTACACTCGATCGTATGCCTTACTAATATCCACTTTTAAGGCAACAGGGAAGGTAGTGTTGATATTGCATTTGGTGGGTCCTTTTTTTGCCTAGTAGGCAGCCACATCAAGATTAGGCTTCCAAAAGGGAGCCTGATCTATTTTTGTAAGAAAACTGTGAAAAATGAAGTAATGACAATTTTATTTCATACAATGTTTTCGCTTGGTATAAAGTTTATTAAATTGTCATTCAAAAAAAAAAATACTCTTGAAGTTAGAGAGAGAGAGAGAATGATGAATTTTTTTAATACAAAATGTGAAAATGTGGTTATCTAGATTTTAATCAAGATATATTTTGCTTAACAACTTAAACAGTTCATCTGGTGCTAACAAATACGTGTCCTAGATATATCTAGCTCAGAATATATGTACAGAATAAAAATAACACCAGAATTGTTAATGCAAAAACCTACAAAGGGAAAAATTAATGGCACCCTTGCCATCAGACAATTGATCTACTAACACTTGTGAAAGTTTAATACAGAGAAAGGAAATCAAGTGATAATAGTCCATTTAAGTCAATTTTCTCATGGTAGTTTAATAACGTTTCTATAACTTAAAGGACTAGTGATACTTGAATTTTTTTAGTGGCTTACTCAACATTCAACTACTAATTAAAATTATTATTATTTTACATTTATCAATATCTACAAGTCCCCCCTCCCTTTTTTATTTTGCAAACCATATCTACAGGTTTTCAAGAGAAATAAAAAAAAATCCTTTAATTGATTGTTATTTGCTAAGTTTCTTATTTTTTATTTTTTTAAAATTCTCATAAAGCGAGAATTATGTTATGACTTAATCTGCATCATGGGTTTGAAGGAACTCTAAACATGTGATCAATGTAATCAAATTATGTACTTGGATGTCCCAAAATAAATTCATTGATAAAACCCATACGAAGCTTGACATTCAAACCAATAATCGGTTTAATTTTCAGAAACAATGCCGTGTTCCCACAAAAGGAAAAGGAAAGAAAGACAACACATTTTTAATATTTCCAGCCAAAAACACATTTTTCTGTTGAAACACAGCCAAAAACACATTTACTCTTCACATTCATTTACTCTCTTCTATGCTGGTATTTACCGGTGAAGGGATAAAACGTGTTTTACTGAATCAAGTTGCAGTGGGTAACGTTTGCGGTAATAATTTCAATAGTATGAAGCTTTTCCTATTCATGTGAACATGCGATCAAGGTCTTTCTTCTAATTACGTGGTGAAAATAGGGTGCATTTACTACTATAACCTGAAACTAGTTCAAAGTATTATTCTACATGAAATCAACTACAATGCAATTTAACATTCTTACATCTAGTTCCAAGTTGATTCTGTGTCAAACAATAACAACCAAAAATAGATGCCTAAACATCTAAGCTTGTATAATTTGCTGATACTTGCTCACTCACTCCATCTTATATTTTTATTCAGGGGCAAATCAGTGAGCTGTTAGTCTGTATTTTACCAAATTCATTTTCCAAACAGTCTCAAGCATTCCAGACAGGGAGCAAACTAAGACCAAAAAATTTCCCAATAATTGTTCTGAGTGTGGCTGGTCCATATATTTTATCCACTTCATTTTTCTTTGTTGGAGGGCAACTTTAACCCATCCTTTGAGACAACATTTTTCACATACATGAACGCCCACAAAGAAGTTCCAAGAGGCGCTTTATCCTGATGCGACTTATCCCATTATTATCACGCCAATGCAGCATCCCTTTATATTCAGACCTATAACAATGCCTCCAACATTTAACATGTTTTATAAAGCCATCTATTTTTTCATATATGAGCGATGTGGGATTCGTTTTTTCCCCAACACTGAAATTCACAAACTTCAGTGATTGGTGCTAGCATTTTCCGATCTGTCAACTTACCCACCACCCAAAACTAGAATCTGAATTTAGAAAGAACAAGAATCAATCAATATGGAACAAGGAAAACAAGGATCCAACATAGAACAAGAAAAATAAGGACGAAATCTTGTGCTACAATTTTCCATCACTGACCAAATAAATTGGTGATAGCACTCTATTTTCCCCTCCAGTCATTTATCTTTGGAAAAGTCCACCATGGCTAGTTGTCCATCTGGTTGCCGTATTGCCTTTGCTACATAGTTGGCAAACAATTGACAATTTCTCATTAAACATTGAATCGGGTTATAGGGGAATAACTTTATGTGTTTATATTCATCTACCAATCTTCAGATATAAAAATACCAACTAAACTGAAAATTGGTCTACAATCTTAATAAAATAGATTATTACTCTTGGCAAATACTAGAGGGGAAAAAAGGGCTCTATTTGGAGGAAACACTTTCCTGTTGAAATTTGGGTTAATCGTCACTTCATATAAATTCTACTCTCTGCAGATATGACATGGAGTCGTTCTACTTTGAAGAAGGTGTGAGAAATGCAAAGCGCAAGAATTTAGAATCGAAAGCATTGCAGGTTTGATAACTGTCACATGTTGTTGCTTAAAATCAACTTGAGAGATTTAAATTTTCTGTTGTACAGAATTGAGGGACAGATGTGTAGAGTTCATTTATAGTGTTCGAAAGATTCAGCTAAATAAAGAGTGATCTGTCCAATTTCTGTTTCAAGGCAGATGCAAACTCATTTGCACAACTTAACACTGCTGAAGTTTGATCATTTCTTAGGCTTCTAACTCTTCAATAGCATAAATAATTACTTATATATAATCACCTTTAACAACTCATTAGGTCGCATCTGTAATCACCTTTACTAACCAAATAATTATTCCTATTTTGCCCATTAACAAACTTGAGATACCCTGACTCAGTTTACCACATCAACACTATCAACATCACTTGCGGGCTAACTCGAGATGAGGTGCAAACAGAAGACGAAGCCAAATTGCGACCATAACTCAGATGTGATAATGAACTAGAGTACTCTACTTATGCCCCTTTTGGCACAAAAAGAATTTACAAATGGCTGACAAATTATAATAAATATCAACAACGATATTTTTCATTCAAAGATATTCTCATGATATATCTTTTCTTGCTTTTTAAATAAATTTGGGATGCTTTTTAAATTTATTTGACTTTTCCTCAAGCTAACATTTTTGAATGAAGTATTAAAAGTTGGAATAGATTAGCCTAATAATAATAATAATTTTAGGAGAATTTAATTCTTCACAGTACTTCTGAAAAATTTAACAATTTATATTAAATACATTAATTTAGTCAAAACAACAAATCACAACCATAGAAATTTTTCAAAGTAATGATAGTCCATTTAAGTTATTTTTCTCATGTCTACTCCATTTACTATGGTAGTTTAATGATGTATCTATAACTTAAAGGACTAGTGATACATGAATATTTTTTAGTAGCTTAGTCAACATGCAACCACTAATTAAAATTATTATTATTATTATTATTATTTTACATTTATCAACATCTACAAGCTTCCCCCTTTTTTTTTTAATTTTGCAAACCATATCTACAAGTTTTCAAGGAAAATACAAAAAATCCTTTAATTGATTGTTCTTTGTTAATTATTTTTTTAATTCTCATAAAGCGAGAATTACGTTATGACTTAATCTGCATCATGGGTTCGAAGGAACTCTAAACATGTGATCGATGTAATCAAATTACGTACTAGATGTCCCAAAATAAATGCATTGACAAAACCCATACGAAGCTCGACATTTTTTCAAGCTATTCGATCATACGAAGCTTGACATTCAAACCGATAATTGCTTTAATTTTTGGAAACATAGCCATGTTCCCACAAAAGGAGAAGGAAAGAAAGATAACTCATTTTTCATATTTCCAGCCAAGAACACATTTTTCTTTTGAAATACAGCCAAACACATTTATTCTTCACATTCATTTACTCTCTCCTAGGCTGGTATTGACCGGTGAAGGGAGTATCACACGTAGCAATGGCTAACATTTGCGGTAATAATTTCAATAGTATGAACCTTTTCCTATTCATTTCAACATGCGATCAAGGCCTTTCTTCTCATTACGTGGTGAAAATAGTATGCATTTACTGCTATAACATGAAACTAGTTCAAAGTATTCTACATGAAATCAACTACAATTATAACCAACGATAACATTCTTAACATTTTCCAAGTTGATTCAGTGTCAAACAATAACAAACACAATGCAACTCAACATTCTCACATCTTCCAAGTTGATTCTGTGTCAAACAATAACAACCAAAGATAGAGGCCTAAGCATCTAAGCTTGTATAATTTGCTAAACTCTTTCTAACTCACTCCATCTTATATTTTTATTTAGGGGCAAATCAGTGAGCTGTTAGTCTGTACCAAATTCATTTTTCAATCAGTCTCAAGCATACAGGGAGCAAACTAAGACCAAAAAATTTCCCAATAATTGTTCTCAGTGTGGCTGGTTCGTATATTTTATCCACTTCAATTTTAAATCACTCATCTCCATTCTGGAAAATCAACAAAATAATACCAAAAAATTCCCCAAAAATCCTTTTGGGTGTATACTGCTCCTTATATTCTTCGATCCGTCATGGTGGAGCAGGAGATTTTTCAACAAAATCAAACCATCAAACTCCCCCTATTACAGATAAATTTAGAAAGGGAGGAGCCGAGGACTCATAACCTTGCCTCCGAGCTTTAGAATCTTTGACTGGTTGGTCGACAGAGAAAAGGGATTGGATCTGCCAGCGTTTGGGTTCCAGATGCGTGCCCCTCTTCTGAACGTGAAGTTCCCTCTCATTCCTTATCTTTGTTTGTTGGAGGGCAATTTTAATCCATCCTTTGAGACGACATTTTTCACATACACGAACGCCCACATAGATGTGGCAATAGGCGCTTTCTCGAGATGCGGCTTATCCCATTGTTGCCACGCCAATACAGCGTCCCTTTAGAGTTTAGATTCACACCTATCACAACGCCCATTTATTACTGCATCCCCTTTTTAGCCTCGACAAACGTGTCGCTCCTATATGGGTCGTGGGTATAGGCACCACTTTTTGTATAAGCCGTAGCTAACTAGAGGGAATCGGTTCCAGCAAACTGGATGTTTATGTCTTGTTCTTTAAGCCGTAGCCAACAGAAATCCTTGTGTAAGGGTCGTAGTTTCAATTGTAAGAACCTCTGGCTTGCCTTCCGTTCGTAGGTCTCGAGCCATTACAACCTTGCCTTCATCATTACAGATAACTGCTCCAATTGCAAAATGGTCTTCTCCATCTTTAACGCCGATGTTGGCATTTAATTTCAACATCCTTGGAGGCGGTTTTCCATTCTCTATTCTTTGTCCCATGTATAACTAAGGTGCACTACTACAGAAAAGCCCAATAGGCGTCGGTTGTAAACATAAATACGCTTCTGTTTTGACAGCGATGCATATATAAGAGACGCGCATTGTAAAGGTATGCGCGTTGGTATGGAAGGGAAGAAACAGTTTGAAACATACTAGTATTCAAATGCACAGCAAACCAGAAAAGTAGGGGGCATTAAGCATAATATTGGTGGGACACTAAAGAGTAAAGACGGATAGTTTCACTTATGGTGGAGGTGTTCTCAGGGATGACCCTCGTGGTCTTCTTCTTGGATTTTATGGCTGCTACTACAACAAACTAAAATTGAATAATTAATAATAACCCTATTTCCAAAACAAATTCAATTAAGTTATAACTATTTTTACAATTTAATTACAATCAATTATATCCATAGGCAATAATAATTGTTTCTGTTTATCTTTTATTTTATTCACTACTAATTAATACTGCTAATCACATGGCAAAGGTCTTCATGGAGTTCGATACACACACATACTCCCGGCATACCTTTCCTCCCTATTTGTAATTTATTATTAAAAAAATAATAAAACCAAACTCACATTATTTTGTATTCAATTGAAATTTTCAATTTAAAGCATGTATACAACGCTAGTCTCTAGAAAAAGTTATCCATTCATTGCTTCTCTCAATTGCTAGTTTGCCACCATGACGGAAGTAGCATAGAAATCTCATTTTTCTATATGACATTATTTTTATATGGTAATGTTTGTGCCACATCAGTTTTCCATCTCCCACTTGTGCTATAATTCCATTAGATCAACCTACACGCCTAAGAAAAGTCAGTTTAGAGAATAGTTAAAGACAATACATTCCCCTCTTTAATTTTCCTTGTTTACTGTGTATATATGATTTTGAATTTTTGAGAATTGATTTTGTAAAAAGTTAATTTTTTTTAAAAAAAATGCGAGGTTGAAAAGTAAGAAAAAATGTACATGTATAAAATTATTTTAATATGTGACTAGAAATGAGTTTCAACGAGTATTGAATTGATGAAACCAATTCGATTCAGGCATAAAATCAAATTGCTCACGGCACCCAACTTCAAACGAATGCCACGTTAATTAGTCTACTAGAAAGCCACGACGCGTTGCCTAATTTTGATTGGATTAAATGGTCAAGCTAAGTCAACATCAAAAAAAAAAAACAGAAAAAGAAAAAAGGCCAATCCAGTGCATATTTATGAAAACTAAGTACTTGGTTCTTAAGAGTTCTAATAATAAATGAGTTGATAAGTTATTTGTGATCCAGTGCATACTGCATATAATTAATTAAGTTGAAATACAGTCTTTCAGTTTTTTCTATGAAAACTGACCACTTCTCACTGGACAGTTTGCTTATAAATATAAAACTTGAATGTTTCATCATTCATGCATTTTGGTCTTTAAGAAAAGAGATGGAGACACTAGAAAACAGGCTTCTTGAAGCAGCAGCTCAAGGGGATGTTAATTCTTTGAGGACGCTGCTTCAACAAGACCCTATACTTCTCGATAGAGTAATAGTTAATAATTTCTCCGATACTCCTATGCACATAGCGGCGATACTGGGGCACGCAAACTTCGTGAGGGAAATCTTGACAAGCAGGCCTGAATTTGCTCGAGAGCTGAACCAGCACCGATCATCACCTCTTCACTTGGCATCTGGCAAAGGTCACGTTGAGGTAGTAAGGGCATTGTTATCAGCTGATGCTCAAATGTGTGTAGCTCGTGACAAAAATGGGTTCACGCCTCTCCACCTGGCAATAATCAAAGGTCGGATTGATGTTATTCAAGAGTTGATTAATAAAGCAGAAGCCAGTGCGACTGGGGTGACAACTCTGGATCATGGACACACCGTTTTGCATTTGTGTGTCAAGTATTATCAGCTTGAGGCGTTAAAGCTCCTACTACGAACCATAAGTGATATTCAAGACTTGATAAATTCTACAGATAATGATGGAAACACTAGCTTACACTTGGCTGTCTGTGAGAAGCAAGTCGAGGTAAAACTATTAATTTCTGTTAACTACATATTTTGATAGCGACTTATAGTTATCGATCATGTACTTATGCAGGCTGTGGAGTCTCTACTGGAGATTCCTGGAATACAAGTGAATGTTGAGAATGTTGGAGGGTTGACTCCCATGGACATTTTGATTCGAAGCCGAAAAGATGTGAGAGATGAAAAAATTGAAGAATATCTTAGGCGTGCAGTGGAACGCCGGCAAGTCGAGACATACAAAGGGGGAATATTTGTCAAAGGATGTATAGACAACGGGAAGATTGGTTTGAGAAAGAACAAAGCTCGTTAATGGTGGTGGCTTCATTGATTGCAACTATTTTGTTTCAAATTGGAGTCAACCCTCCAGGTGGATTGTGGCAGGAAAATGGTAAGGATAATAATGGTAATGATAATAATGGTCGTCATTACGCAGGAAACTCTATCTATGCTCATAATTCCCCGGATGGATACAGCAAAATCATTATAACTAATACAGTAGGATTCATTGCATCTCTTAGCATCATACTATTGTTGATGAGTCGTTTACCAGTAAGGAAGAAAATATTCATGTGGATTTTGATGGTTATTACTTGGATTGCCATTACGTCTGCTGCATTGGTTTATCTTTTTTCGATAGCAGCGGTAAGAACAAAGGCCGATAAAGAGAAGCCATCAATTCTTATTGTGCTTCGATGTGTACTCGCTATATGGATGTGGCTGATGGCTCTTTTGCTTATTGCTCACACAATTCGGTTGATAATAAAGATTGTAAGAAAACGGATAGGATTATGCTTATGCATCGCGAGAAGGACGACTTCGGCGTCTGCGACAACACCTCGTGCAACTGCTTAAAATGTTCTTGTAGTTGCGTTTAATTTGGGGATTTACTTTTTCAGTGGGGACCGCATGTAATATGGGGGGAAATGTGTAGGATGCGTGGGAGTTGGGACCCCTTTTTTTGCTTAGGTGGTGGGCTCAGTAATGCTTTCGGCTTTGTAACATAGCCCTTTTCGTTTGTGGAAAAAAAGGATCTTGTCTCGTTTATTTTTTTTTTTTTTTTTTTCAATTACGATATAAAGACGCACGTCTTCCTTAAATTGTTAACTATATGTACAAGTATTTCCTTTCCTTTTTATTTTTGTTAACTACATGTACATGTGTTTGAAATAATGTACTAATATTTTTCTAAACTTTATTGTTATATAAGTGATAAAAATGTATATAAAAGAAAGACATTAAGTAAATGAAGTGCGGTAAGAAGTATTATTTGTTTAGAGGCAACGTTCATCATGTCCCCCTTCGCTTTTGTACAGATTTTTGGATATTAATAAAATTATTATTTGGGCTTGGATTTTCGCCCAAGCTACTCACTACTAAAAACATGGCCATGAATAAAATTTTCTGATGGTCAAAAATCCGTCGATCAAAGTCAAGATACCGTTAGAAATTTCTA
Source organism: Nyctanthes arbor-tristis (assembly GCA_963692815.1). Taxonomy (NCBI): domain Eukaryota; kingdom Viridiplantae; phylum Streptophyta; class Magnoliopsida; order Lamiales; family Oleaceae; genus Nyctanthes; species Nyctanthes arbor-tristis. The sequence continues at coordinate 84,675 of CAVNYN010290879.1, read as the reverse complement.
CCAAAAAAATAATCCGTCAAAAATTTGTGAGGGATTGAAAATTTGGCAAAAATTTCTGACGGAATCAGTCACTCCGTAAGAAATTTCCAACAGTAACCATAATCCATCGAAAATTTCCAATGGAACTAGATTTTTGTCAGAAATTTTCTGATAGAGGTTTATTCGTAAAAAAACTAATGACTTACTAAAGCATTGGTCGAAAATGTTTTTGAAAGAATTTGATTTCCGTCAGAAATGTCTAACGGATATGTCTGAAAATTGCATCCCGTTTCAATTTTTTCATCTTTTTCTTTTCTTATATATATTGACTATGACTATTTTTTTTCCTTCGTTTGGTTTCGTTCTTTTATTTTATTTTATTTTATTTTATTTTATTTTATTTTCGTGCTTAATACATAGAAGTGTGTCTAAATACATAATTCACAAAAATTATATATGATTGTATAGGGAATTACCTAGGAGAAATTCAAGTTTTTTTTTTTTTTTGATACAAGGGGATGATAGGGGAGGGAAGGGATATGAGGGGTGAGGGATAGGATTCGAACCCAGAACCTCGATCCTGGAATGTGAATACTTAATCACTGAAACACTTGTTCGAATATTAGAAATACAAGTCGAATTGAAAGCCAATTTTATCAATATGTGCATAAGTCTAGTATAAATTCTCACACAATACTTCTCCAGACGTTAAAAAAAAAAAAAAAAAAAGAAAAGTAAACAAGGAATATAAAGGAGCCAAACCAAGCAAAGTAAATAGAGATATCTACACTCCACTAAATTTCTACCAACATTTGTATCATCGACATAGTAAAAACTAGTAACACAAAGAACAAATTCTCATACACCACTTCTCCCAAAAAAAAAATAAAAAAGGAATAAGAAAACAAGCTACATAATTGATCCCACCAAGCAAAGTAAATGGAGATAACCCATACTCCACTAAATTTCTATTAACGCTCATATCATCAACATTGTAAAGCCTAGTAACACAAAATATTTTATTAGTAATATTATAATCATGTACAAAAGTTTCTATGAGTCGTGTGATGCCTACAAAAAAACTATTTTTAGTAAATATATTTCAACATGTTAATAAATGTGAAAGTTAATAAATATCCGTAGCATTGAAATTCAGGTGTTGCAACTCTCAATGGATAAGAGGCAAAATATCGACCCCGAGATATTTGCTCTGATTATCAATGACCCACGCATGGTGCAATTATCATTATTCTTATTTTATTATTATATTTTCCACTGCAGGAAAATGACATGAAAGATAGTGCGTAAGGCCTTGACCCAGGCATGGAGAATTATCATTACTATTATTTTATTATTATATTTTCCACTTTCTCTCTATCTGTCATGATTTCTAATTAAAGGAGTGGTGAAGTAATTTTCCGCTACAGGAAATTTGGCATAAATAAATAAATAAAGTAATAGTATCATGTCCGTGAATACTCTCACTTTTTTCAATAGTTCAATTTAAGTCTAAAAAGTTGATAAAAATAATGACTAAAGAGGTGCGAAGTTACCTTATTGCCGTTATTGATATTTTCTCTCTCCTTTGCTAGAATACCAAGTTTCAAAATCCTTTGTAAATGTTTCTATTTTGTTATTTATGCAAATAACATCATTCCATTTTTTTCTTGTTCATGACTTAAAAACAGTAATAATATCATTATTTTTTTCACTCATCACGCAACAATTATAATGACAACAAGAGTAATGATAATATCTTCGCTCTAGTTAGTTTCATTTATTGGATAATCAGTAGTGTATATTCAACTCCTAACTAATAGATCATTTTCTATAATAAGTTGTTAGTTTCAACTTCAAGACGTGACCAATAAAAAATTAATTTATGTCATTTACTGTCAGATAATTACTCTTATACATCATGAAGTAGATTTTATAAAAGAACCAATAGTTGTATCTAGAAAAAATACATAAATTAAAGTAACCATCAACAGTTTTATGTGATGTAAATTTCCTTCCTGTCTTAAAAAATACATTGGCAACGTACATTATGTGGTTGAGACATTAATTTTGGTACGCTTTTATCTGCTGGGGAAATGTACATCTAATTTACTACCCATATATACATTTGAAAAATTAATGAAATAAATTTTAATGATACAAAAAAATTTACATGTTATTCATGCTAAATGTGTAAAAAATAGAAACTTTAATCATCATTGTACAAATAATTTTCCTTTGTTTTCGAAGTTGGAACTAAAAGCATCTACACTTTATATGTTAAATTTAACTTAGCTATATAATCATGATTACAGTAGATTCTAAATGATTATTAAGTCACATGTTATCATGTTAAATTTAACTATTAATTGATAACAAATTAGAGGTGTTGAAGATAAGCTACAATTTAAAGTGGTTCATACCAAGTTCAATTCATTTATATATTAGTAAATCGTTGTTCTTCTAATTTTAATTTATGGGATATGATAATTTTACTTTAACCTACTATATTGATTAACTTAGGGCTAATTACACCTAACGTCCCAACCTTTCAGCTTTTTATCGATTACGTCCTTAACCTTTAATTTTCTGTTTTTACGTCTTTAACCTTTAGTGAAATCCCATTTTTTGTCCCTAGAGATGGAAAACGTCAATTTCTTCCGTTAATGATAGGCGTATTTTAGATAGAACAAAAAAATAAATATTTTAACATATTTTAATTAAAAAATTTTTAAAAAAGGAAAAGAAAAATGGTAGGAAGGTACTCCTCTCCCCTCCACCCCAAAACCTCTTGCTACCATTCTAGCAGCTTGGGGAGAGTCTACCCTCTTCTTTGCTGCCGTAATGGCCGCCATTTCGACAGCAAAAAGTTGGGAGGAGCCTGCCAGATATGACAGCCATTCCGATTGCCATTTCAGGCAGCAAAAGGGCCCTTTTGCTGCCCGAAATGGCAGTCAGAATGGCTGCCATTTCTGGCAGCTTAGGGGGAGTCCCTCCCCCAACCTTTTGCGGACTCCTTCCCTTTTACTGTCAGAATGGCTGCCATTTCTGGCAGCTTCATGGGAGTCCCCCCAACCTTTTGTTGCTGGAATGGAAGCCATTTCGGCAGCTTGGTTTTGGGTTGGGGTGGGGTAGGGGTAGGGGAGTCCCCTCTCACCAATTTTCTTTTCCCCCTTTTTTTAAATTTTTTAATTAAAATATATTAAAATATTTATTTTTTTCATTTTACCTAAAATACCCCTATCATTAACGGAAGAAATTGACGTTTTTCGTCTTGAGGGACAAAAAATGGGATTTTACTAAAGGTAGGGACATAAAAATAGAAAATTAATGGATAGGAATGTAATCAATAAAAGCTGAAATGTTGAGGACGTTAGGTGTAATTAACCCATTAATTTATTACGTAAGTGACTATGATTATTCAATTATGTTATCTTTCAACTTTACAAATAAGTTTATAAAAATAGTGTCAAAACTATTATAAAAAATTTCCCACAAATGTAATAGAGTACAAATGTCATAATTTTTAATTTATATTTTAATAAATTATTTGAGTAATGTTTTTTCATAAGCATGATTTTTTTTGAAAGTATATGTATCATTTTTTTAACTTGCAAGAACTACAAGAGGATATGTTCCATATTATATGGATTAAAGGAAGATATGAGAAATAACACTGGCCTAGTCACTCACCAACCCCAAGGTTACAGGTTTGAATCTTCCTGGGCGAATATGTGCATAACATTTAAAATACTAGTGGGCTTTGGCGTTTTGTATATGGTCTAGTGGGCCTGGTTGGCACTGGGCTGGGTAATTAGGGGAAAATTATTTTTCTTTTTGTGTAATAAATGATTGGCATAAATTTTCTGACCGATGATGATTTCGTTAGTAACTTTTTGACAGGTTGCATGTATCTGTCAAAAATTTTCGAGCTGACTTCTAAATTAGTCGGTAATTTTTTACGGAAATCTCTGTTAGTAATTTCCGGCGGCTTTCTAAATCTTCTAGAAACTTTCTGACAAGCTCTATTTTTTGGTTGGAAACCATATGTGACTATCAGGGACGGGATTTCCGACCAAAGGTTTCCGTCACAATTGATCATTTGTAAGGGAAATGACCTCTTTTGCGACGGATTTTTCCATCACAAATGCTACTTTTTTAGTAGTCACTTACTTAGAAGGGGAAAAAAAAAAGGTAAATGAAGGGCGACTTCCGCCATATGAGTAAATTAATAAAGCTAATGTTAAATGAATCAGGGTAATTAAATCACGTACGTCCAAAAGGAATATATGCATATATATTTTTCAGCATTAATTTAAATTGTAATATGTACAGCATACAAAATGAATTTACAAAATATTTTAATTTTGAAGTCATAACTATATAGACGATTTACTACTTAAAGTTAAAATCGTTTTTAATAGAATATAACTTCATAGATTGTGTGACAGTGCCCCCTCACCCTTTTATTTAAGTCGTCACCTCGGAAGTCTTGGGTATATGTTTGCTAACGTAAGTTTTAGGAGCTAGCAATTGAT